>CAUYRH010174351.1:0-11145 GCA_963574655.1 Perodicticus potto
AACCTTTAGTTATGAAGGAACAAAAGCAGAGGTCTCATTTCAAAAGTTTAAATTGTTAAACGTCATTCTGGATACCGCACAAATCATATGATCTAGATACAATCCCAATATTTTAAAAAAGAAGAGAATTCCATCCACTCCCAGATGAGTTTCAGCTCTTCTCTTAATATCATCTAATACACAGAGCAAATAGCAGACAAGATAACATCACTAACAATCTCAATAACATTTGGCTTTAAAAGTCTTTATTAGAGGTACTCTAAGGGTTCTTTTCTGAGACCATAATCTCTGATGGAACGTGGCAATCTCTATTTTTCAAATATAACAGCAGATATTTTTCTTCATCGAAATTCAGGAGAACATAATTTTAAGAATATCTTATACCTCCCAACTTTAGGTAGGGGAAAAAAGATTTTAACTGATTATTTTAGTGATGTTTACCTTTGAGTTTAGTATCTGATATTTGAATTTACTAAGTATCAGCTTTCTTGTATCTGTCTCTGTGCAAGACTGTAGGAATTGTGTTTGAAATTTGTAAAAAATACACTTCTATTTTTATGCCTTTATTTTTTTCTACAATTGCCTGTCTCTATCTTAAAATAAAGCAACCGAAACGTTTTTTTGAGACAGAGTCACCCTGGTAGAGTGCCATGGCATCAGCCTACCTCACAGCAACCTCAAACTCTTGTGCTTAAGAGATCCTCTTGCCTCAGCCTCCCCAGTAACTGGGACTACAGGTGCCTACCACAATGCCCGGCTAGTTTTTTTTTTTTTTTTTAATAGAGATGTGGTCTTGCTCTTGTTCAGGGTGGTCTTGAACTTCTGCGCTGAAGCAATCCATTCTCCTGAGCCTCCTAGTGTGCTAGGATTACAGTATGAGCCACCACAGGCAACCAAGACTCTTGGTTTCTTAGTCTACCCTTCATTTTCTCTATGTCTTTCCCTTAATTTCCAATATTGAAATATTAGAGATATATATATATGTATATATATTTTTATTTTTTTATTTTTTATTTTTTGAGACAGCTCACAGCAACCTCAAAATCTTGGGCTCAAGTGATTCTCTTGTTTCAGCCTCCCACGTAGCTGGGACTACAGGTGCCTGCCACAACTCCTGGCTGTTTTTAGAGATTAGGTCTTGCTCTGTCTCAGGCTTGTCTCGTACTTGTGAGCTGAGGCAATCTACCCGCCTCGGCCTCCCAGAGTGCTATACTAGGATTATAGCCATGAGCCACTGCGCCTGGGTTTTGAAAAATATCTTTAACTTATTTGTTTGGGAAATGATATAGAAGGAAAGAACATAGGCTTCAGATCAGATACACTCCGATTCAAGTTCCAGTACCTCACTTCCAAGCTCTGTGGACTTTGAGCCAATTATTATCCCTTTTAAGCTTTAATCTCCTCATCTGTGAAGTGAGGAAATGCTGTCTACCCAGAGTTGTTGGGAATTACCTGAGATAAAGAGTGTTAAATAGCCAACATGCAGTAAGTATCCAACAGATACTAGTTGACCTTCTCACTGGAATCGAGCTTTATGGGTTTTTTATTTGTTTTTTGTCACTCACACTGGAGTGCAGAGACCTGATCACAGCTCTCTGCAACTTTGGATACTTGAGCTCAAGGGTTCCTCTCATCTCAGCCACCTACACTCCTGGAACTATAGAAGCACACCACCGTGCCTAAGTTTTTTATTTTGCAGTTTGGTCTTGAACTCACACTCCTGGCCTCATGTGATCCTCCTATCTCGGCCTCCCAAAGTGCCGGGATTACAAATGTGAGCCACTAAGCCTGGCCTGGTTTTTGTTCTTAATTTTGAAAGCAAAAGAATGAAATGTTTTCTGTTTCTCTTTAAAATTTTTTTGCTTTATATTTAGTAGCCATGAACTTACATTCTTCCATAATTAGTGGGCTTTTTGATGGAAAATATTTTCCACCCATCAGTGTTTTCTAAACTGTGCTCCATAGAATACCAATATCCTATTGGACATTTATAGCAGTCAGGTGAATTTGGAAATAGGTCATACAATAACTTCTTGCAGATTTACCACACACACTAACCTACTAAAGGCAAGTCTTCCCCCAATTTTGTGAGCAACTTTGTTTAGCTCAGTGTTTAGTTGACCATACCCATTTTTCATCTAACACCTATGGACATCTTTCACAGTATTCAAGTAACCCCCTTTGGAAAATGCCGAGAGAGAGAGAGAGAGAGAGAGAGAGAGAGAGAGAGAGATTGATTCTATACCAACAATTTCCCATGAATACAATTTTTTCAATAGAGAGATAAGAGCTAAATAGCATCCAGTTAAAAATGTATTCTTTGGCAAGGGCCTGAAGACATTTATTTGTTGCTTTAGATTATCTTGGTTTTGATCATTTTGTTCTATTTTTTTAAATGTGATCAAAGGTAAGGACATTTGTACCAGATTGTTTATCACAGCTCAATTTACAAGTGCCAAAATGTGGAAACAGAATAAAGGCCCACCAACCCAGGAATGGATTAACAAGCTGTGCTATGTGTATACCAAGGAATACTATTCAGCCATTAAAGAAGATGGAGATTCTACATCTTTTGTATTAACCTGGATCAAGGTGGAACACATTCTTCTTAGGAAAACACCACAAGAATGGAGAAGCAAAAATCCAATGTACTCAATTCTAATATGAAGACAGTAGATGAGCTAATACAAGGTGGGGGGTAGGGGAATGAGGGAGCAGGAAGAAGGAAGGAGAGAGGCTTGGGGGGTTACGGTGTATGGTACACCTCTTGGGGACAGGACACAGTTATAAGAGAGACTTTACCCAACAAATGCAATCAGTATAATCTAATTCTTTGTACCCTCAATGAATCCCGAACGATAAAAAAAAAAAAATTTGATCAAAGAACACTAGCTAAGAGCATCCACAGTGTATCAAGCACAAAGACAAATCAGATCACACAAACTATTTCTGTTTTTTTTTTTCTGTTTTTGTTTTTTTTTAGACACAGTCTCATTCTGTCCCCCTAGGCAGAGTACTGTGGCATCAACCTAGCTCACAGCAACCTTGGATTCCTGGTTCAAGTGATCCTCTTGCCTCAGCTTCCTGAGTAGCTGGGCCTACAGGTACAGGTGCCTGTCACATTTTTCTATTTTTAGTAGAAATAGGATCTTGCTGAACTCAAGCAATCCTCTAGGCTTAGCTTCCTTGATTGCTAGGGTTACAGGTTTGAGCCACCACACCAGGCGCACACAGCTATTTCTTTAGACCTCAGTTTTCATGTCACTAATGTGGGAGATTGGAGGCATTTTTATGGGATTGCTGTGAGGACTGAATGAGGTTATCATGTGAAAGTACAGAATATGCCAGAGAGGCTGGACTGGTTAAAAAATAATGCCTCTGGGTTCCTATTGATTATGGAGGTGAAAGTGAGGGAAAGACTTTAAATGATTCCAAACAGAAATCATCAGGGCTGTTCATTTGGGCAAGCGGGAACTGTTTGAGTTCAAACCTAATATAGTTATGATTTTTGAAACTATACGAGTACACAAAGCCCTCAGATTAAATGACCCAGGCCTGGCGATGTGGGAAGGAAAGAGAAAAACACACTACTCATCTCATAAGGTTGGTATGAGGGCAAGTAAGCATACAATAAACAGTAACTATTATTACTACTGTTAGAAAGGGCTAAATACTGCATTGTTTGAGAAAGCTATATCTAAATATATCATGAAATGCACAAATGCCCACTTATAGAACTAAAGGCAGGCAAAATGCCCTCAAAATTGCCAGAAGAAAAAAAATCCCAAGAAAACAGAATTTACTGAAAGATAGAAAACAAAGGTATGCCAGGGAAGAACAAAATTAGAAATCAAAACAAGATGACAGAACTAAACATAAAATAATAAATGCGAATGAGATAAACTAAGTCATTGAAAGAAAGCTACTTAAATTTGTCAAAAACTGAATCAGATTACAAGGGTTGCATTAAAACCAGAAATTGATAAAACCCAATATTGGTAACAGTGGGGCAAACATGTCCTTAAAACTATTGTTGGTAGGAGTATAAAATTGGTATAACATTTCCAGAATGAAGTTAGGTAATTGTATCAAAATGTAAAATGGACACACTATTATACAGCTAGTCTAGTTCTAGAATTTATCTTAAGGAGAATATTGCACAAAAGCAAAAAACCGAACCTAGGATGTTTCTAACTGTGTAGTTTATGGTATGATACAATTCAAACAACCCAAATGCCCAACAATAGGGGAAAAGTTGAGTAAATCCTGGTTTGTAAATATCACAAATAATTGTTTGCCATTAACAATCCTGGTGTATGTTAGTCTGCAGTTACTGACTTGGAAATTGTTGACAGAAAAGAAGCCATACTAGTAAAATAATTTAAGGAGTTTTTGACTCAGTGCCTGTAGCTCAATCGGCTAAAGCACCAGCCACATACACCAGAGCTAGCAGGTTCGAATCCGGCCTAGACCTGCCAAACAATGACAACTACAACCAAAAAATAGCTGGGCATTGTGGAGGGTGCCTGTAGTCCCAGCTACTTGGGAGGCAGAGGCAGGAGAATCGCTTAAGCCCAGGAGTTGGAGGTTGCTGTGAGCTGTGATGCCACAGCACTCTACCGAGGGTGACAACTTGAAGCTCTGTCTCAAAAAAAAAAAAAATTAAGGAGTTTTATTCTGAGCCAAATTTGAGGACTATGACCCAGAGCCATACCCAAGAAGCCTTAAGCACATGGACTTGAGCCGGTGGGGTTATAGTTTGGTTTTATACATTTTAGGGAAACAGGAATTACAGGTAAATCAATACATGGAAAACATACATTGGTTTGGCCCCCAAAAGTGGGACATCTGAAAAAGGGAGCTTACAGATTATAAATGCATTTAAAGATTCTTTAGCTTACAATAGCCTGAAATTTAGACTCTGCCTAAAAGACCAGGGCTCAGTGAAAAGGAATGCTTAAGGGGGAAATAAAAAAGGCCAATCTTGGCGGCTCATACCTGTAATCCCAGCACTCTGGGAGGCTGAGGAGGGTGGATTACCTGAGCTCATGAGTTTGAGACCAGCCTGAGTCAGAGCAAGACCTTGTTCTAAATATAGCCGGCATTGTTGTGGTGGACACCTGTAGTCCCAGCTACTTGGGAGGCTGAGGTAAGAGAATGACTGAAGCCCAAGAGTTTGAGGTTGCTGTTAGCTGTAAGGCGAGGGCAACAAAATGAGACTCTGCCTCAAAATGAGACTCTGCCTTCTACCGAAGGCAACAAAATGAGACTCTGCCTCAAAAAAAAAAAAAAAAAAAAAAATGAAGGGTCTGTTAATTAGAGACAATGTACTAGACAGCCTCAAGTGGTTGGTTGTATATACCGAGGACCTGCGTAGCCTTAGGCCTGTTGCTGAGTCACAAAGGTTATCTCTAAGAAGGGGAGGGATGATGATGAGGCATAATGAGGCATGTCTGAATTCCTTTCTCATGGCTAATAACTCACTTTTAGGGATCCTCTTGGCCAAGAGGTGGTCTAGTCAGCCAGTTGCTGAAGAGGGAGGCTTAAGATTTTATTTTAGTTCACAGAATCTACCCATTGTATATTCTGAGTGAAAATAGCTATTTCAAAATAACACATAAATTATGATCCCACACATGTGAAACTATATCATATACCTCCTTTTGGTATAACCACCAAAATTGTTATGGCTGTTGCTCTGGATGGTAGGGTAATGGGGGTGATTTTTTTTGTCCATCTTATAACTTTATCTTGGATAAAAACATTGATTATAAGAAACCCATTTTTCTGTGCCAAAGAACTCAGAAAACAAGCCTCACAAGATCCCAGAACCCTAAGGGTTTCATCCCTGTCATTTCCTCAGTGATAAGCTTTAGGGAGAGGAAAACCATGGATGGCTCTCAGGAAAGCTACTCCTAGACAGGCTTCCTGCCTGAGGAGACCAACAGTGGCTAGTTGTGCAGACTCAAAGACCATGCCATTTCTAGGGTAGGATTTAGGGCAGCTCTTTGGATCAGAGTTAAAGCATTAACGAATATAATCCCGTCTCTCTACATACTTGTTTTTAAAATATTCATGGCTTCTGTGATGTCTATGATGAAGCAAGTATGGGAATTTCCCCAAGTTAGACCACTACAGTGACTAATTTCTGGGATTTCCTGAGGCTGTTCTGCACATTGGGCAGCTGCACTGGGTGGATGTCAGCTTGAAGTTCTTGTAGCAGTGGCTCTGTCTGCAATGGCGGCTCTGTCTGCACCAGGTAGACAGCACGTGCCAAGGAGAAGCCTCCTAGTGCATCTGTTTGTTTGTTTATTTTATTTACTTATTATTCTGAGAGAAAAGATCTTACTCTGTTGCTCAGGTTAGAGTACAATGATGCAATCATAGCTCACTGCAACTTTGAACTCCTAAATCAAGCCTTCCAGAGTGCCAGGATTACAGCCACCATGCCCAGCTGCTCTTATTTATTATTTGTCTTTCTTTTTTTGAAGCATCAATTACTTTTGCAAAAACAACAAAGCTGTTTTTGAAAGAACAGAGTGGTCCACAGTGTCAGCGTCTGATAAGGATTGAGTTAGGTTCAGTGGATATAGCAACAGGGAGGTTGTGAGTGAGCTAGTTAAGAATAGTATCTGTGTGGTGGTGGCAGGGGTGGCTTTAAGAGAGGGGGGAGGTGAGGAAGTGAGTTTAGATAACTATTTCTGCTTGGTCCTGAAGAGAAGGCAGGAGATAGAACAATGAGTGCCTGAAGGGAGGAATGGGAAGGCAGAAAGAGAAACATATTTTTTGTTTTGATTTGTTTGTGTTTGAAAAGGAGCCAGTAGATAAGAAGTGGATGAGTCAGCAGTGAGAGAGACTGCTTGGTAACAGGGAATCTCTGGCAACAAGGAATGAAAACCAGAGCATCTCAGAAGTCAGCCTTAAACAGAATGTCATAACTGGAGGGAGAAGGAAGGGCCATGTGGCGATCAAATGGAAGATTCCCTCTTCCTCGGGAATACAGATTGAAATAAAGATAGCCTTGCAGGGGCCGTTGCTGTTATTTTTAAAAGGAGAGTACCGCTTTTACCACGTGGTATTGAACTGGGCGTACTCACTTTGTCCCTGAAGTAGAAAAGCTGTCTGTGATGGAAATGCTCATCTTCTTGGCTGTGGTGGTTTCATGGGCATATGTACCTGTTAAAACTCACCAAATTTTATCCTTTAAATAGTGCAGTTTACTGTACGTCAATTACATTTCTCTAAAGGTTGTTGGGTTGGGGGGGGCGACTTTTGTTGTGTTCTCTTTTTCTTTTCTTGTAATTTTAAACTTGCATGCTTTGGTCAACAGAGGGCATTGTTGGGCACAAAATGGGAAAGTGGTTTTCTTGAGTTTCAATTCTATGGTTGTTTTTCCTGAGCTTTTCTAAGGAAGATCACTTATTCACAGGCATTAAAAGAAGGCAATCAAATAATTATAGGCATGCAAATGTAGGCAAATGGATGTGCAAAGGTCTGCTGAAATACTCTTCTGGACTTAGCCAGAGAAAGGATGAGACAGCAGACAAAAGCATTTCTTCACAGTCAATGGGGAAGCCATGTATGGGATTCTCTGGTGATAAAGATTGCACTTGCTATCTTCTAGAGAGCAGAGTTTTGTTATGCTTTTTTGTGAATCTGTCTATGTAAGGAGCATTATCACGCCATGAGTTAACTGGAAAGATGAAGGGAACAGAATTAAGAAAAGACTCTTAACTCAGCTCCTGTAGTTCAGTGGTTAGGGTGCCAGTCACATACACTGAGGCTGGCAGGTTCAAACCTGGCCGGGGCCTACTAAAAACAACCATGACAACTACCACAAAAAAATAGCTGGGCGTTGTGGTGGACACCTGTAGTCCCAGCTACTTGGGAGGCTGAGGCAAGAGGATCGCTTGAGCCTACGAGTTTAAGGTTACTGTGAGCTGTGACGTCACGGCTCTATATGGAGGGCGACATAGTGAGACTCTATGAAAAAAAAAGTGAAAAGGCTCTTGGGTGGCACGGTGGCACAGTGTCTCATACCTGTAATCCAAGAGGGTGGATCGCTCGAGCTCAAGAGATTGAGAATGGCCTGAGCAAAACTAGGAAAACTAGCCAGGTGTGTTGGTGGGGGCCTGTAGTCCCAGCTATTCAGGAGACTGAGGCAAGAGGATCGGGTGAGCCCAAGAGTTTGAGTTTGATTCAAAAGCACTACCAGGCAATGGAGTGAGACTCTGCAGAGGAAGGGAGGAAGGAGCTCTTATACACCACATGAAGACTTTCCTGCAACCTAGGACCTAGTGATGTTGCCAGACCAAGGCGTCGAGGTCCACTTGTCCTTGGAGTCAATCAACAGAGAAGCAAATGAGAGATCAACAATTTCACTTTTATTTTCAGAAAAGCCAGCTGATACAGGATTCCCCCCACCATCAGGGCTGGACAGGGACTCCACATTTTTTAGACCTAGGTGAGCTCAGAAATCAGACTCCCATCTTTAGGCAAAAACAGGCTGCCCTTTCCAGGTCACACCCTCTGGGCTGTAGCACGGTCGTGAACAAAGCAGCCTGAAACATTTTGGGTGGTTCCACCTTGAGTAGGGAGCACACATCCTAATCCCTTCCTGGAGACAAAACCTGCTAATACCTAACAACCTCATCTCAGCGGAGGGACTGCGTTCATTCATTTGTTAATACACTCATTAACTTTGAAAAGTCCTGGCCAAAATGTAATATATACCTCTAGACAAAGGACCCAAGGGGGAGACTTCCAACTTAGGTCTTCCCCTTTGCCAGAAGCTCTGGTGCTTTTTACTCCTGTATTCCTTTCTGTCTAAAAACTGTCTTACCACTGATCTGTAGTCCATGGGTTCATTCTTCGAATCCCCCTGAGACCAAGGACCTACTGAAGAAAGAAATTCCGGTAACAAAGCGATTTCAGAGAACAGCCGGGATATCTCCCCCAAAGAACTGCTCTGCCCCTCCTTTCCCTTTGTTACTTTTTATTCTCACAGTAAAAGTAAACATCAGCAATGTTATTACTCATCATAGTATAGGTCAAACAGATTCCTCCTCATAGGTTACAAAGTTCCACAAAATCTTCCTATCTTAAAGTGGTCACATGTTTGAAGCATTTTTAGTCTAACCTAAATGTATAGTTAGTCAACACTTCACTGGCTGCGCAGAGTGCCCTGGGTCCTTGACCAGTAGTACCATGGAGTCCAGTTACCCAATTAATGTATGACAGTAGGCTTTGGAAGTGAGTAAACAATCTCCAGATGTCAGCACTTAGGTTCATCCTGCCTTGCCAGGCCCTGGCCAGCCGTGCCCTGCATGAAATGGCTGTGCAGGTGAACAGTGACTGGTAATAGTAAGGCTTCGCCCCGACACAAAGAGGGAGATTACTGTCTCTGTTAATTCTTCGGTGTAATGTTTTGAACAATTACTGTCTTTTGTCCAAGTCTCTGTTTTCTTTTTCTTTCTTTTCTTTTTTTTTTTTTTTTTGGCCGGGGCCGGCCGGGTTTGGGTTTGTACCTATGACCTCCAGCATGTGGGGCCGGCGCCCTACTCCTTGAACCACAGGCGCAGCCCAAGTCTCTGTTTTCTTATCTGCAAAATGCAACTGATAGTCTTCACTTTGCTTGTTTCTCAGAACAAATGTGGAAGATTCCAGAAAACATTGAAAAAGTGAAAAGAGATGTAAATGTGAGATCTTGATGCAATCACAACAATTTATCAACACAACTGGTAATCCAGGGTTACACTTTCAGGGGCTCTGCCTTTCCCAGATACTTGTGGCTAGTTTTGTGGATTCAAAGGCCCCATCCAAGGCCCCATCTATCATACCTCTCATAACATCAGAAGGTAGATGTTAGCTCCATCTTATAGCTGTGTAAAAAGAGGTACAGAGAGGTTGTCATCCTTTAGGTAACAAGCTAGTAACAGAAGGGCTGGAATCTGAACCCAGGCTCCAGACTCTAAAGTTAATGTCTGGTCTCTTACATTTCTGTTTTCTTTCTTTTCTTTTCTTTTCTTTTTTAAGAGACAAGGTCTTGCTCCGTCACCCTGGATATCTACTGGTGTCATCACAGTTCACTGCAACCTCTAACTCCTGGACTCAAGTAATCCTCCTGCCTCAGCCTCCTGAAAATCTGGGACTATAAACACAAGCCACCTCTCCCGGCTCTGCTGTCCTCAGACACTAGTGTCTCTAATATAATCATCAGGAACCACCCGTGACTATTTACAGTTGAATTAATTAAAATTAAACAGAATAATTTGGTTAGCCACGTTTCAAGTCCTCGGTAGCCATGTGTGGCCACTTTGTCAGATGGCGCAGATGTAAAACATTTCCATCATTGCAGAAAGTTCTGATGGACAGTGCTGCTAGTACAATACTGTATGCATCGGAAAGACATAGTTGGGGTGGCGCCTGTGGCTCAAAGAGTAGGGCGCTGGCCCCGAATGCGGGAGGTGGCGGGTTCAAACCCAGCCCTGGTCAAAAACTGCAGGAAAAAGGAAGAAAGATACAGTCAAACAGGTGAAAATTGTTTTGCCCGATTCTGCCTCTGTTTTATCTTTGTCATCTGATTTTGAATATTCTCTCTAGTCCCTGTTAGTCTTTCCTAAGCACATGCCTGGAGCTGGTGTGCTGGCTCTGCGGGACACCCAGCACACAGGGCAGTCACTGGGAGTTTGAGGACAAAGATTGATGCCAGCACTTTGCCAAGCCCAGGAGATAGCAGCTATGAAGCAATCTGTAGCAACAGCACCAGGGTAGGGAGTGAACACCCTCTTTCTGCAAATCTGCTGTTTGTTCACCAGATCAGTCATAAGTAGACAAAGGCAGAAAGGAAAAAGGGAAGAAGTAAGAAGCAAAATAAGGGCATGACAACAGTGATGCTAGAGAACCAAAAACTTGGTGATCAAGTTATCTTCTTCTCGTTCCTCCAGGCACAAAAGTTTATCCTTCAAAACCATGAAGGAACTTCTTTTTTTTTTTTTTTTTTTGAGACAGAGCCTCAAGCTGTCGCCCTGGATAGAGTGCTGTGGCATCACAGCTCACAGCAACCTCCAATTCCTGGGCTCAAGCGAGTCTCCTGCCTCCGCCTTTCAAGTAGCTGGGACTACAGGCGCCCACCACAACACCCGG
>CAUYRH010174353.1:0-14965 GCA_963574655.1 Perodicticus potto
GTGTGTGGCGGGCGCATGTAGTCCCAGTTACTCGGGAGGCTGAGACAAGAAAATCGCCTAAGCCCAGGAGCTGGAGGATGCTGGGTGCTGTGAAGCCATGGCACTCTACCGAGGGCGACAAAGTGAGACTCTGTCTCTTAAAAAAAAAAAAAGAAAATCTTGAGAGACTGAGTGGTGGCGTGTCAATGGATGGGTGCTCTGTGTGAGAAGGAAGGACTGTGGCAGTGGGTTGCTTGAACGGAGGAGCTGAGTGGACAGCAAGGAGGTTGACGTGTGAGATTTGTGCTTTTCTGGTGATGAGAATTCCAGGATGTGACTCTGGAAAATGAATACCTGAGGTGGTGTAGATGAAAACCGTCTATGAAGGGTGTTGCCTATGGCTCAGTGAGTAAGGTGCCGGCCCCATATACCGAGGGTGGCGGGTTTGAGACTGGCCCTGGCTGAAATGCAACAGAAAATAGACAGGCGTTGTGGTGGGCACCTGTAGTCCCAGGTGCTCAGGAGGCTGAGGCAAGAGAATCACCTAAGCCCAAGAGCTGGAGGTAGTTGTGAGCTGTGATGCCACGGCACTCTACTGATGGCGACAAAGTGAGACTCTGTCTCTAAGAAAAAAGAAAGAAAACCGTCTATGAAGATAAGAAATTCAAAGAACTGAGAGGCTAGTAAGTTAGATTTTTTTTTTTTTTTTTTGCTGCTTTTGGCCAGGGCTGGGTTTGAACCCACCACCTCTGGTGTACGGGGCCAGCACCCTACTCCTTGAGCCACAGGTGCCGCCCAGTAAGTTAGATTTTTTTCACATAAATGCTCCTAAGTGTGTAGGCCAGATGCATCATGTCTGAGCATGAGTCAGCAAGGCGATAGGCTCAAATCCAACTGTCTTCTTGTTTGGTCTTTCCTAGAGCTAGACGTCAGTGTGCTCTGGGGGAAATAGACCACTCAGTCAAACTTCCCATAGATATTATTTGTCTTATTTTGGATAAGGATTGTGAATTCAATGTTATTCTCAATGCCAGGCACTTGGAGTGTAGCTAAAGATAGGGACATAAATTTTAATAGTCAGTTGGCCTGTGCAGAGGATTGACAACCTCATTAGAAGGCAGAAAAATCTTAGAAGAACATGGAGGAAGGCCAAGAGGGCAAAGTCATGAGGTTCTTTCCAGCCCACAGATGAAGGGGTCTTCAAGACCCCAAAGCAGAGTGTGACTTTAGTAATTTAATCTGAGAAATTTTATTTTAAATTTAATTAATTAATTTATTTGAGACAGAGTCTTACTTTGTCGCCCTTGGTAGAGTGCTCTGGCATTATAGCTCATGGCAACCTCATACTCTTGGGTTCAAGAGATTCTTTTGCCTTAGCCTCTCAAGTAGCGGGGACTATAGGCACCTGCCATGACACCCGACTATTTTTAGAGGCAGGGTCTTGCTCTAGCTCAGGCTGATCTTCAACCTGTGAGCTCAGGCAATCCACCCAGCTTGGCCTCCCAGAGTGCTAGGATTGATTACAGGCATGAGCCACTGCACCTGGCCCTAACCTGAGAAATTTTAGATCAGGTAAAACTAAATGCCTATCTCAACCATTTAAAGTGAAAATACATGTAGGTGAAGGATATGTTAAACAGTTTGATGAAAACATTTCAGATTGTGGCTCGGCGCCTGTGGCTCAACGGGCTAAGGCCCCAGCCACGTACACCAGAGCTGGTGGGTTTGAATCCAGCCCGGGCCCGCCAAACAACAGTGACGGCTGCAACCAAAAAATGGCCGGGCGTTGTGGCGGGTGCCTGTAGTCCGAGCTACTTGGGAGGCAGAGGCAGGAGACTCGCTTGAGCCAGGAATTGGAGGTTGCTGTGAGCTGTGATGCCACGACACTCTCTCCACGGTGACAGCTTGAGGCTCTGTCTCAAAAAAAAAAAAAAAAAATTTCAGATTTGTATATGAAACCAGCACATTGTACCCCTCGATTGCACTAATGTACGTAGCTATGATTTAATAAAAAAAAAAAAATACATGTAGGTAATCCAATAAGTTAACTACTATATGTTCATAATTGATAAGCAAGTTAAACTTTGGTGTTTGTCTTTCAAAGTTGGGAATTTATTTTTGGAAGAGTTGACTTGTAGATTCATTTCTTGTCTGAAAGTAGAGAGCAAATCAGTGATAGCAGAAACATTAAGAGTGATTCACATTTAAGATCAAGGCAGGCCAGGAGAGGTGGCTGATGCCTGTAATCCTCGCACTCTGGGAGACAGAAGCAGGTGGATTGCTTGAGGTCAAAAGTTCAAGACCAGCCTGAGGAAAAGTCAGACCCCATCTCTACTAAAAATAGAAAAACTAGGGCAAGAGGATCACTTAAGCCCAAGAGTTGTAGGTTACTGTGAGGTAGGATGCCATGGTATTCTACCCAGGGTGACAGCTTAAGGCTGTCTCAATTAAAAAAAAAAAAAAAGATGAAGACTAGTTTTTGCTTGTTATTTTATTTATTTATTTATTTTTTAGAGACAGAGTCTCACTTTGTTGCCCTCAGTAGAGTGCCATGGCGTCACACAGCTCACAGCAACCTCCAACTCCTGGGCTTAGGCAATTCCCTTGCCTCAGCCTCCCGAGTAGCTGGGACTACAGGCGCCCGCTACAATGCCTGGCTATTTTTTGGTTGCAGTTGTCATTGTTGTTTAGCAGGCCAGAGCTGGGCTTGAACCCCTCAGCTTCGGTGTATGTGGCCGGCACCCTACTCACTGAGCTATGGGCACTGAGCCATTTTTGCTTGTTTTGTTTTATGGCTAGGGGTCTGTGATATAATATATTCATCCAAGAGCAGTATCATGTTATTAAGGTGCAAATTATACACAAGAAGTGCCAGAACATACTTTGTCTTTACCCCACTGGAAATTGCTATGATTAATAGAAGAAACCTTTCCCACTTATGAACAGATTATCATTATTATTATTATTTTTGAGACAGAGTCTTCACTTCATTGCCTTCAGTAGAGTGCTGTGGTGTCCTAGTTCACAGCAACCTCAAACTCTTGGGTTCAAGAGATTCTCTTGCCTCAGCCTCCCAAGTAGTTGGGACCACAGGCACCTGCCACAACACCCAGCTATTTTTAGAGATGGGGGTCTCGCTTTAGCTCAGGCTGGTCTTGAACCTGTGAGCTCAGGCAATCCACCCACCTCAGCCTCCCAGAGTGTTGGGATTACAGGCGCAAGCCAACATGCCCAGCCTATGAACAGATTATTCACAAATGAAGAAATATTAAAGGCCATTAAGCACTGAAAAAATGTCCACCTTCACTCGTAATCAAAAAGATGCAAATTAAACCAATGACATGCAATTTTCACCTGTCAAGTTGACAGTTTTGCTGGGGTTGAATAAGTTGAATAATTTGATGATTAATCACTCTAGTTTTTCCTTAGCTCACTTTTCCCATCACTGGAAATTAAATGACTCAAAGGTTAGGGTATAAATCATTACAATGAATTTCAAGATCAATTTTGTTGGAATTTCCAAACTGTAAAAGTAGATGCAAATTTTCCTGTAGGCCCAAATCGCAAACATTCAGAAAATTTTGCTTTACAAAGAAGCTCATCAATCAATATTATTGAGGGAGAGGAAAGAAAGAATTGGCTCTCTTCCACTTCTAAGCCTTCTCAGACACTAGTTATTTCTGACTGGAAGTCTACCATAGAGTGTTCAGGATCTATTTACCTTATCAGATTTAAACGCTTGGGCTCTGATTATTCCTTAAGAAATTATTTAGCTTTTACTACATTTTATATCAAACAATATTACATTAAGAAGAAGAAACCTATAGCCAGGCATTGTGGTGAGCACCTGTAGTCCCAGCTGCTTGGGAGGCTGAGGCAAGAGATTCTTTTAAACCCAAGAGTTTGAGGTTGCTGTGAGCTGTGACACCAGCTACCGAGGGTCACCAGCTACTGAGGGTGACATACTGAGACTCTGTCTCAAAAAAAAAAAAAAAAAAAAAAGAAAAGAAAAAAACCAACTCCCCCACCCCACCACACACATAAAGAAAAGGAAACCTAAGTTGAGCCTTCATTCTTCAATAAGGCATTCACGGAGGCTTGGCGCCTGTAGAACAGTGGTTACGGCACCAGCCACATGCACCCAACATGGCAGGTTCGATCCTGGCCCAGGCCAGCTAAACAACAATGACAACTGCAACAAGAAAATAGCCGGGTGTTGTGGTGGGCACCTGTAGTCCCAGCTACTTGGGAGGCTGAGGCAAGAGAATTGCTTAAGCCCGAGATTTTGAGGTTGCTGTGAGCTGCGACACCACAGCACCCTACTGAGGGTGACATAGTGAGACTCTGTCTGAAAAAAATAATAATGCATTCATGGAGTTATTGCAAAAGAATTTATTTTTATTAAAAACATACAGCCCAGTCAGGTGCAGTGGTTTAGGCCTGTAGTCCCAGCAGTCTGGGAGGCTGAGGCAGGAGGATCATTTGACCTCAGGAGTTCGAGACTAGCCTGAGCAAGAGTAAGGCCATGTTTCTACTATAAATAGAAAAACTAGACAGGCATTGTAGCTGTGGGCCCAGCTACTGTGGAGGCTAAGGCAGGAGGATCACTTGGACTCAGGAGTTTAAGGTTCTTGTGGGCTAGGCTGATGCCATTGCACTCTAGCCTGGGCCAACAGAGTGAGACTGTCTAAAAGAATGAATGAGTGAATGCATACAGACCTATGCTGGGCCTGGCAGCTCACACCTGTAATGCTCCCACTCTGAATTGCTTTAGTCTAGAAGTTTTGAGGCTGCAGAGAGTTATGATTAGAGTTAGAGTGCACACCTGCACTCTGCCTGGGAAACAGAGAAAGACTCTGTCTGTAAAAAATTAAAAAAAAATACAGACCTGGCATATTACAAAAGACACTTATATAGTCCTCTGGAGAGTGAAATATTTTATTTTTTATATATCATTTAATTTAATTTAATTTTTTTGAGACAGAGTCTCACTTTGTTGCCTGGTAGAGTGCTGTGGCATCATAGCTCACATAATCTTAAATTTTTGGATTCAAGTGATCCCCTTGTCTCAGCTTCCCAAGTAGCTGGGATTACCGATGCCCGTCACAACACCTGTCTGGGTTATTTTTTTTTTTTTTTGTTTTCTTTTTTAGAGACAGAGTCTAACTTTGTCGCCGCCCTCGGTAGAGTGCTATGTCATCACAGCTCACAGCAACCTCCAGCTCTTGGGCTTAGGTGATTCTCTTGCCTTAGCTTCCCAAGTAGCTGGGACCACAGGCGCCTGCCACAATGCCCCACTTTTTTTTTGGTGCAGTTTGTCTGGGGCTGGGTTCGAACCCACCACCCTTGATATATGGGTCTGGTACCCTACTCACTGAGCCACAGACGCTGCCCAACCCGGCTGTTTTTTAAGATGGGGGTGTCGCACTTGCTCAGGCTGCTCTTGAACCTGTGAGCTCAGGAAGTCCACCCACCTTAGTCTCTCACAGTGCTAGGATTATAGGCATGAGCCATCGTGCCCGGCTGAGTTAAATATTTTAAACTTTATTTCCCTAACATTCTAAGGATCTCAAAATGGAGAAAAAAGAAGATTTTTTTTTTTCTAAACAATCTTCTTCAGACCTCTTGAAATGATGGTATCAGGCTTTGGGGGAAAACAATTTCTCCACTCAATGGTTGGTAGAAGGCATGCAGACTTTTTGACTTGGGGTTCTAGAAGATTATGTCTAATTTTCTTTATTGAAAGACAGAAAACAGGGTGATTAAGAGTGTGATATTTGAAGACGGAAGTAGGTTATTGGCACTTGGGTTCAAATCCTAGCTACCTTACTTACCGTCTGTGCAATCTTTTCTTCCTTTTAAGTCTCAGAAGGTAGGAGAATCTGTCCTGTAAAGTTCCAAGATCAGTATAACCTTTCTATTTCTCCGTTTTTCCTCCTCATAATTATTCTCCCATTTTGGAGTTCTGTGGTGTTTGTTTTCAATGAAAGGAGGCATTTCTTCTTTTGTTTGCATGGGTAAGTGCTAACTATTTTGTAGAACTTGTGTGAGTCTATTCCCCAAAGGTTAGAAAAATTATTCTTTATTGTCTTGGAGTTTTTCCCAAATCTCCAGAGTATGCTGACTCTAATGCTTAACAGTGCTTTTATTTTTATTAACACTAGAAGGCATTCAGACCTTTAGTGCTTTTGGTTAAAAAGTATGGGAAGATAGTACAGCAAGTAATTACATTTTACTTGTAATTCTTATTTACAATTGGTCCATTACTTTTTGGTAACTTAATAAAGCTAAGAGTAAAGTTCATTTCTATTTTTAAAGTGATCTGTAAATTAGTATTGTTTAATTAAGGTTTTACTCTGAGGAAAACCAGACAATGGTGGAGTTTCCAAAAGCTTCCTCAAAAAGTTACTTATACTTAGGGTCTATTCCATCCGATTACTTCTGGCTTCGAAGTGTTTGAGTATGTAGGATATTGCCCGAGACAATGAGTGAAATAGGTGATTTAATTTTCCTTCTGCTATTGCTACTTGGATACACAAGGGGGCAGTACAGTCTAATGGATGTAATGGATGGCATCCAAGGTTCCCAGTCAGACTGGCACGCACAGCCAAGACCTGCTGTAGGCTAGTTGTAAGGCGATGCCCACTGGTGGAAATTGTTAGGTATTTAGTTTTGTTTCTCTCCATATAAAAGATGTTTTGTAAATTCTTTTTTTTTTAAACTTATGCATCTAGTCCTCCAGTTGCGCAGTCAGTTAGCGCATGGTACTGATGCGTCTTGAGTTTATTTGGGCAGACCCAGGGGAGAGGGCTCTACACCTAGAAGGTGTTTGCTGGGCCTCTGGGTGGTGCAGTGTGGCTGGGGCTCACGACGTAGGACCCGACGGGGCAGCAGGTGCTGGACTCTGGAGCGTGGGACTGCTTGGTGGCCGGCGGCTGCCCGGGCACTTGCTGGCTGCAGTCTCCTCCGCATTCACCATCTGGATGGAGTGGGCCGGCGCCCGCGTCCTGGTAGCCTGGGGTGACAGCACCCGCGGTGGTCAGGTTCTGGTAGGCCCGGTACCGGGTGTGGTTAGGGTTAGGGTTAGGGTGAGAGTCATAGAGAAACCAGATGAAGACGTTCTTCACCCCTGGGGGGATTTCTCGGATGCCTGCCCACGAAGGCTTCCCGAATTTTCCCGAAGACTTGTTCATCTTCCTTAGCTGAGATACAATGTACCCAAAGCGGGCGGTGGTGACCACGTGGTTAGCTGCAAAGATCTGCCTGTGACCCAGGGGCGGTGTGTGGTGCTTCGGGGCAGGCGCGCTATGCCCCACCACCCTGTAAACTGGCAGTGTGCCGGAGGCCTTCATGGCAGTCTCTTCGAGCTCGCCACCACCCACAAAAGGCTGTTTTGTAAACTTATTGAAGAATAATGTACATTTGGGCCAGGTGGCTCATGTCTGTAATCCTAGCACTTTGGAAGGCTGAGGTGGGAGGAATGCTGAGGCTAGTTAGAGAGCAGCCAGTGCAACATAGTTGTCTCTCTGAAAAATAAAAATAAAAAAATTAGCTGAGCTTGGTAGTGCATGCCCATATTCCCGGCTGCTGGGAAGTCTGAGGCAGGCGGATCTCTTGAGCCCAGGAGTTTGAAGTTGCAGTGAGCTATGGTTGTACCATTGCACTTCACCCTGGGCAACACAGCAAGACCTTATCTCTAAAAAAGGAGGAGGAAGAGGGAGAGAGAGAGAATAAGATTGTATATCTGGGGAGGGCTAAATTTATTTCATATTAACACATACTAAGACATCACTTTTCTTTTTTTTGAGACTGAGTCTCACTTGGTCAACCTTGGTAGAGTGCCCTGGCATCTTAGCTCACAGCAACCTCAAAGTCTGGGGTTCAAGCAATCCTCTTGCCTCAACCTCCCAAGTAGCTGGGATTATATGCGCCCACCACATTGCCCAGCTATTTTTTAGAGATGGGGTCTTGCTATTACTCAGACTGGTCTGGAACTCCTGAGCTCAGGCAATCCTCCCACCTTGGCCTCCCAAGTGCTGGGATTACAGGTGTGAGCCACCGTGCTCGGCCTCTAAGACATCACTTTTTGGTAGCAGATGCATTTTTTTTTTTTTGAGACAGAGCCTCAAGTTGTCACCCTGGAGAGAGTGCTGTGGCATCACAGCTCACAGCAACCTCCAATTCCTGGGCTCAAGCGAGTCTCCTGCCTCTGCCTCTCAAGTAGCTGGGACTATAGGCGCCCGCCACAATGCCCGGCCATTTTTTGTTTGCAGCCGTCATTGTTGTTTGGCGGGCCCAGGCTGGATTTGAACCCGCCAGCTCAGGTGTATGTGGCTGGTGCCTTAGCCCGTTGAGTCACAGGCACCAAGCCAGCAGATGCATTTTTATACCACCTTGCTATACACCTCCATCTGGATATCCCAAACACAAAAAGTCCAATGTAAAATTTGTTATCTTTTCTTTTTTTAACTTTCAACACATTTTCATTCTTTTTATAAAATTTCGGATTAATATGAGAGTACAAACGATTAGGTTACATCGTTTGAGTTTGTCAGAGAAAGTCCAAGTTGCAATTGAGCCCTTCATCCAGGGGCTATACTTATACCCTTAATACTGTGCTCATTAGGTGAGTTTACCCATCCCCCTTCCTCTTCCTCTCTCCCCTCTTCCTTCTCCTCCCTCCCCCCACTTGAACTTACTTATGTTTCTCTTTGGGTGGGTGTGTAGGTATTTTTCTATTGGTTTCATATTAGTATTGAATACACTGGATACTTCCTTTTCTATTCTTGTGATACTTTACTAAGGAGTATGTTCTTCAACTTTATCCAGGTTAATACAAAAGATGTAAAGCCACCATCTTTTTATGGCATAATAATAATTTCATAGTGTACATATACCACAGTTTATTAATCTATTCATGTGTTGATGGGCACTTGGGTTGATTCCACATCTTGGCAATTATGAATCGGGCTACTACAAAACATTTGAATGCAAATATCCTTAGGGTGAAATGATTTTTTTCTTCTGAGTAGATACTTAGTGATGGGATTGTGGGATCAAATGAAAGGTTTATTTTAGCTCTTTGAGGATTCTCCGTACTGCTTCCCAAAGAGGCTGTATAACAGTGTAAAAATGTTTTCTTCTCTCAACATTCAGACCAGCATCTGCAGCTTTGGGACTCAGATGTGCGCTATTCTCACTGGGGTTAGGTGATTTCTCAAGGTGGTTTTGATTTGCATTTCTCTAATGTGTAGGGATGATGAGCATTTTTCCACGTGTTTGTTGGCCATTTGTCTGTCATCTTCAGAGAAGTTTCTGTCCATGTCTCTTGGTCATTTATAAATGGGACTGTTTGCTCTCTTCTTGTTGATTAGTTGCAGTTCTCTGTAGGTTCGAGCTAACAGGCCTTTGTCAATTCACGGCACGCAAACATCTTCTCCCATTCTGAAGGTTGTCTGTTTGCTTCATTTGTTGTGCCCTTAGCTGTGCTAAATTTTGTTATTTTTCACTACAATCTCCTCCTCTTTATGGAGTCTTTATGGGAAATAAATCACCTTTCATTCCTTAGTCAGAAGTCAGGGACAGCCTGGACTCCTTCATCCTCTACCATTTGACTCCAATCCCCACCGACTTGTTGATTCTGCTTCCTAAGTGTGTTCAAACTCTGTCCCCTTCCCTCCATCCTTCGTTCAGGCTCCTATTATCTGTATGATTTACAGTTACCTCCTATCTGCTGTTTCTGCCCCCTCCCTCCTATGTGTCATACACATTGATGACAGAATGACCATGACATGCCTACGCTTCCTAGCACTGCAACGCTCGGGAGGCATCGAGCCCCTCGTGGCATGTCCCTTCTGACCTTTCTGAGCTCTTGCCGGAGCTCCACGTGCCTCTGGGAGCCAGCCACACTGTGTGTGTTTGAAGTTCCTCTTGTTTCTGCCTGTACTATCCTTTCTGTCTCTTTGACCATCCGCCAAATTCCTGCTTTGTGAGGAGCTCCCTTTGCCACCTGTCAGTACAGTCATTCTGATCCCTTTCACCCTCTCTCTGCTGTCTCTTGCCTTCCTGTAGCAAGAGCTGCTGCTTTTCTATGTCGAAAGCACCTTCTATTCAACGCTAGCTGGAGACTGTATGTGTCTGTGTTTAGGAGACTCCGCAGATAGCAAATTTGGGCTGGAATCGATCATCTGTTATTAACTATTTGACACTGGGCAACTTACATGACTTCGTTAAGCTTCAGTTCTTATTCTATAATTTTGGAATAATATTTGACACATGGGAAGCACTTAATATGGTAATTATAATAAATGAATATTTTTATTATTGTATTATATTACTTCATTTTAATTGGTGATTTATGGCTTCCGCTGATATCTATGGACATCTGAGGTCAGAGTTTGCAAAACTAATTATTCAGCAATGTTAACTAAAGCATTTAGCATATGCATATATACTCACGTAATCTTCCTAGTGTTTTGTCCGCGTCTAAGTTTGCCTAATTCCCAAACCCATGCTATTTTACCTTACAGTTTCCTCACTTTAATATCAAACTCTTCAGATTCTTCTAGTAATTCTGTGGTTCCATAAAAACTTATCAATAGTCTCATGTTCATACAAGGCAATTATTTCCAAACATTTCTTTCTTTCTTTTTTTTTTTTTTTGAGTCAGAGCCTCAAGCTGTCACCCTGAATAGAGTGCCATGCCATCACAGCTCACAGCAACCTCCAATTCCTGGAGTCTCCTGCCTCCGCCTCTCAAGTAGCTGGGACTACAGGTGCCCTCCACAACGCTTGGCTATTTTTGGTTGCAGCCAACATTGTTGTTTGGCGGGCCCGGGCTGAATTTGAACCCGCCAGTTCAGGTGTACATGGCTGGTGCCTTAGCCCGTTGAGCCACAGGCACCGAGCCATTGCTTTATTTCTTGACATATAGAAATAGAATCAATCTAGGTGGAATTCAGGGACACAATAGGTGAGTTGATTTGCGATTACCTATAATGTGTTACTGAATAAGTAGGATTTATTACTTTTTTTGAATATGTTTGGCACAGTCCACATGATCACATGATTCTAAAACAATAAATCAAATGTGTTAAAACAATTAACTTGGTCAATTTATTGAAAAAATGCATATAGTTAACTGATGATTTATTTATTTTCTATACATGCATATGTAACATTATTACAAATAATTTCATCTTATCTTTCCTAGAAATTTTGTATGCATTATTAATTCAAATATTTGTATCCATGTACATTATTACCCTCCATTTTTTTCTTTATTTGAGACAGAGTCTAACTATGTTGCTAAGGTAGAGTGCCATGGCATCGCAGCTCACAGCAACCGCAAATTCTTGCGCTTAATCGATTCTCTTGCCTCAGCTACTTCTCCCAAGTAGCTGGGACTACAGGCACTCGCCACAATACCCAGCTGCTTTTGTTGTTGCTGTTGTTGTCATTGTTGCTTAGCAGGCCCTGGTCATGTACACACCCACCAGCCCTGGTGCACGTGGTCAGCACCCTAACTGCTGAGCTACAGATGCCTAGCCCTACCCTCCATCTCATTTAAGTAAGCAATACACATTTTTTTTTTAAGACAGAGCCTCAAGCTATCACCCTGGATAGAGTACTGTGGCATCACAGCTCATAGCAACCTCCAACTCCTGGGCTTAAGCAAGTCTCTTGCCTCAGCCTCCCAAGCAGCTGGGACTACAGGTGATAGTAGTAATGGCTGGCTATTTTTTGGTTGTAGTTGTCATTGTTTGGCAGGCCCAGGCTGGATTCGAACCCACCAGCTCTAGTGTATGTGGCTGGTGCCTTAGCTGCTTGAGCTACAGGCACCACCAGCAATACACATTTAATTTGAAAACATTGCAATATTTATCTATCTCTGTCTCTCATTATCAACACTCAAGTTATGTATTTCTACTTCCTGCACTGTTATCTATTTTATCTATCTAATGATTTGGAATCTACAATGATCTCTCTTCCTCTTCCCACGCTGTAAGTAAGGGCATTTTCTAAGTTTGGTTTTGTCTTGTTCTTTTTACATTCTCATCATCGGAGGATTCAGTTCAGTTACATCATTTCAGCCATCAAATCTAAGTGAAAGAATCCCAAATCTTTTTCTCTAATATTGTCTTTTCCATGGATTTTAACAGGCCCAGACTTGACCCCCTGAAAGTGCGGCTGCTCCTTGAAATGTAACATAGTTGAAAATCAGGACTGGCAGGTGAGATGGGTCACATCTGTAATCCTAGCATTCTGGGAGGCTGAGGCAGATGGATTGCTTGAGCTCAGGAATTTGAGACCTGCCTGACCAAGAGTGAGACCTCACCTCTACTGAAAATAGAAAAAACTAGCTGGGTCCCAGCTACTAGGGAGGCTGAGGCAAGATCACTAGAACCCAATAGTTTGAGGTTACAGTGAGCAATGATACCACGACACTCCACCCAGGAGGACAAAGTGGACTCTATCTCAAAAATATTAACAATAGGGCCGGGTGCAGTGGTTCACACCTGTAATCCTAGTGGACTGCTTGAGCTCAGGAGTTTCAGACCCACCTGAGCAAGAGCAAGACCCTGTCTATAAAAATAGCCAGGTGTTTTTCGGGGCAGCGCCTGTGGCTCAGTAGATAGGGCGCCACCTCCATATATGGGGGGTGGCAGGTTCGAACCCTGCCCTGGCCAAAATGCAAGGAAAAAATAGCCGTGCGTCCTGGTGGGTGCCTGTAGTCCCAGCTACTTGGGAGGCTGAAGCAAGAGAATTGCTTGAGCCCAGGAGTTGGAGGTTGCTGTGTGATGCCACAGCACTCTACCAAGGGCAATAAAGTGCCTGTGGCTCAAAGGAGTAGGGCACAAGCCCCATATACTGGAGGTGGCAGGTTCAAACCCAGCCCCAGCCAAAAACTGCAAAAAAAAAAAAGAAGCAGGGTGTTGTGGCGGCTATTTGTATGTCTGTAGTCCCAGTTCCTCGGGAGGCTGAGGTAAGAGGATCACTTGAGCCCAAGAGTTTGATGTTGCTGTGAGCTGTGACACTACAACACTCTACCCAGGGTGACAGAGAGACTTTGACTCAAAAAAAAAAATAATAATAAAAATAAAGGCTCAGCGCCTGTGGCTCAAGCGGCTAAGGCGCCAGCCACGTACACCTGAGCTGGCAGGTTAGAATCCAGCTCGGCCCACCAAACAACAATGTCGGCTGCAACCAAAAAATGGCCAGGTGTTGTGGCGGGCGCCTGTAGTCCCAGCTACTTGGGAGATGGAGGCAATAGACTCGCTTAAGACCAGGAATTGGAGGTTGCTGTGAGCTGTGAAGCCACGGCACTCTATCCAGGGTGACAGCTTGAGGCTCTGTCTCAAAAAAAAAAAAAAAAAAAGGGCGGTACCTGTGGCTCAGTGGGCAGGGCGCCGGCCCCATATACTGAGGGTGGTGGGTTCAAACCTGGCCCCAGCCAAACTGCAACAACAACAACAACAACAACAGCAAATTCCCAGGCATTGTGGCAGGCACCTGTAATCCTGGCTACGTGGGAGGTTGAGGTAAGAGGATTGCTTGAGACCAGTAGTTTACATTGCTGTGAGCTAGGCTGACACCATAGCACTCTAGCTTGGGCAACAGAGTGAGATTCTGTCTCAAAAAAAAAAAAAAAGAAAACCCTTTAGGTTTCATATGGCACATTTCTTTACTCATTCATCTGTTGCTGGGTACTTAGGCTGTCTCCATGTCTTAGCTACTGTGAAGAGTGCTGCAGGGAATATAAATATGCCTCTGAGATCCTAATTTCAATTGTTTTGGAGAAATACCCAGAAATGGGATTGCTGGATCATATGACAGTTTTATTTATATATTTTTTAAGACCCTCCACACTGTTTTCCATGGCAGCTGCACCATTTTGTATTCCCATCAACAGCGCCCAAGGGTGCTAATTTCTCCACATCCTTGTCAACACTTGCTATCTTTTGTATTTTTGATTATAGCCATCTTGACAGGTGTAAGGTGGTAGCACATTGTGGTTTTAATGTGTATTTTCCTTGAGTATTTTTTCATATATTGGTGATTTGTACGTCTTCTTTGGAGAAGTGTCTATCAAGTCCTTAGCCCATAAAAAAAGAAGGAAATTCTTCAATACACAACAACATGGATAAACCTTGAGGACCTCATTCTAAGGGAAATAAGCTAGTCAGAGAAAGACAAATACTGCATGATTCCACTTGTATGAGGTATCTAAAACAGTCCAATTCATAGAGCCTAAGAGGGAATGAATGCTGATTGCCAGGGGATAGGGGAGGGGTCCATGGGGAGTTACTAATCAATGGGCATAAAGTTTCAGATGAGTAAGATGAATAACCTCCAGAGATGTGCTGTGTAACTTTGTATCTAGAGTCAACAATAATATATTGTACACTTAAAAACAAGTTAAGAGGATAGATATTGTATTAAATGTTCTTAACTATAATAAAACAAAACAAAACAAGATCTTTAGGTTTCCTTTCATTTCTTCCTTTGCCTTGCCAAGCAATCACCAAGTTCTACAGATTCTACAGACACTTCCTTGGTTTTGGTTCTTCTTTTGTTCTCCTATACCATATTCAGGAGGACCCTGTTACCACTCATGGTGACATAACAATTGCTTTCTAATGTCTTTCCCTTCATTCAGAATCCTTTCTTCCTCATTTATTCCACACGAGCAAGCTTCTTAGTACTGCACTGCTCAGGAAAGCCTCTTTTTTTTTTTTTTTTTTTTTTTGAGACAGAGCCTCAAGCTGTCACCCTGGATAGAGTGCTGTAGCATCACAGCTCACAGCAACCTCCAATTCCTGGGCTGAAGCGAGTCTCTTGCCTCCGCCTCCCAAGTAGCTGGGACTACAGGCGCCCACCACAACGCCCGGCCATTTTTTGGTTGCAGCTGTCACTGTTGTTTGGCGGCCCGGGCTGCATTCGAACCCACCAGCTCAGGTGTACATGGCTGATGACTTAGCCCATT
>CAUYRH010174358.1:0-11577 GCA_963574655.1 Perodicticus potto
AGAGCCTCAAGCTGTCACCCTGGATAGAGTGCCGTGGCATCACAGCTCACAGCAACCTCCAATTCCTGGGCTCAAGCGAGTCTCTTGCCTCCACCTCCCAAGTAGCTGGGACTACAGGCAACCGCCACAACGCCCAGCCATTTTTTGGTTGCAGCCATCATTGTTGTTTGGTGGGCCCAGGCTGGATTCAAACCGACCAGCTCAGGTGCACATAGCTGGCGCCTTAGCCCGTTGAGCCACAGGCACCGAGCCTATATTTAATTTTTTTGTTTTGTTTTAAGACAGAGGCCCACTATGTCGCCCTCAGTACAGTGCTGTGGCATCACAGCTCACAGCAACCTCAAACTCTTGGGCTTAAGGATTCTCTTGCCTCAGCCTCCCAAGTAGCTGGGACTACAGGCACCCACCACAACGCCCAGCTATTTTTTGTTGTTGTTGTTGTTGGTGTTGTAGTTGTCATTGTTATGCAGCTGGCCCCGGCCAGGTTTGAACCCGCCAGCCTGGATGTATATGGCTGGTGCCATAACCACTGTGCTATGGGCACCGAGCCATGTTTAATTTTTTTGTATGTTTGAAAATTTTCCATGGGTGGTGCCTGTGGCTCAGCTGGTAGGGCGGCCAGCCCCATGTACGGAGTTGAGTGGGTTCAAACCCTGCCCTGGCCAAACTGCAACAAAAACATAGCCGAGTGTTGTGGCAGGTGCCTGTAGTCTCAGCTACTCGGGAGGCTAAGGCAAGAGAATTGCCTTAGCCCAGGAGTTGTAGAGGTTGCTATGAGCTGTGACACCACAGCACTGTACCAAGGGCGATAAAGTGAGACTGTCTCTACAAAAAAAGAGAAAAAAAAAAAGGCTCGGCACCTGTGGCTCAAGTGGCTAAGGCATCAGCCATATACACCTGAGCTGGAGGGTTCGAATCCAGCCCAGGCCCTCCAAACAACAATGATGGCTGCAACCAAAAAATAGCCAGGCATTGTGGTGGGTGCCTGTAGTCCCAGCTACTTGGGAGGTGGAGGCAGGATAAACGCTTGAGTCCAGGAACTGGAGGTTGCTGTGAGCTGTGATGCCACAACGCTCTACCCAGGGTGACAGCTTGAGGCTCTGTCTCAAAAAAAAAAAAAGAAAAAAAAATTTTCCTAACATAATTTCCTGGGGCAGGGGAAAGGTTACGTTTAGCAAAAAAAAAAAAAAAAAAAGAATCATTATTTTAAAGTTCCTAACAGTAACAAATGCTATGCCATCAACTTCAACGTTTCTCCAGTGTATTGATTAATACGTAAATTCCCATAGCACAATTCAAACATCTTTGGGCTTGCCGGTCATGCCAAATATTAACCACTGGAGTTCCTAATAAACCACAGTATTGCATTTAAACCAATAACTAAATATCACTGACTAAGATTTCAAAATGTAAAATAGAACTTATAGATATACATTGCTTTTTTTTTTTTTTTAATTGTTGGGGATTCATTGAGGGTACAAGAGACAGGGTTACACTGATTGCATTTGTTAGGTAAAGTCCCTCTTACAATTGTGTTTTGCCCCTAAAAGGTGTGGCATACACCAAGACCCCACCCCCTCGCTCCTTCCCTGTCTCTGCTCTTTACATTGCTTTTTTTTTTTTTTTTTTGGAAAGAGACAGAGTCTTACTTTATCGCCCTCGGTGGAGTGCCGTGGCGTCACACAGCTCATAGCAACCTCCAACTCCTAGGCTTAGGTGATTCTCTTGCCTCAGCCTCCTGAGTAGCTGGGACTACAAGCGCCCGCCACAACGCCTGGCTATTTTTCTATTTTTCTGCAGCCGAGGTCGGGTTTGAACCCGCCACCTTCGGTATATGGGGCCGGTGCCCTACTCAATAAGCCACAGGCCCCGCCCTGCTTTTTGAATATGTACATTACATATATTATTAAAGTGGGTCTATGTTGATATTTCTGAGGTCAAGCTAATAATTTATTTAGGTAACACCTGTATTCATTACGAGTGCTGAGCAGAGCAAAAAAGGTGTTTTAAAATAACTCAGTCATTAGTCAACGAAACAAAAGAATACTCTTGGCTAGGTTCTAATACCAGTTCTCCTGGGAATCAAAGGTTTGCGTGATTTAAGTATGCAACATGCGGTTTAATGTAACCTAAGAATTTCAAAGCAAAAACCTTCTAATCTGTTAAACAAAGCACTAGATGTGTGACCTATGTATGGCACATACTCCAGCAACCTATCCAGTAGTGTTTAATTTAGCCTCTGATTAGAGGTGCTAGGTACAATTAGACAGTATAACCAGTTTTGTATTGTTTTGTGGGTTTTGGTTTTTTTGTTTGTTTGTTTTTGGTAGAGATAAGAGTCTCTTTGTGTTGCCCAGGCTGGTCTCAAACTCCTCGGGCCTCAAGCAATCCTTCTGCCTTAGCCTCCTAAAGTGCTGGGATCGGCCTAAAGTATATTTTTAGACGTACTAGTTTCATGTACAAAATAATTTAGGTAATACGGGAATCAATGAAGCACTAGAATATATTCTGAGCATTCTAAAACTTAAGATTTAAATGAATAAGAGCTAACCTGACATTCCAATGACCCTTTCTCTAACTCAGCGGTTCTCAACCTGTGGGTCGTGACCCCTTTGAAACAATGAAAATACATCCTGCATATCAGATATTTACATAACAGTAGCAAAATTACAGTTATGAAGTAGGAACAAAAATAATTTTATGGCTGAGGGTAACCACAACATGAGGAACTGCATTAAAGGGTCATAGCATTAAGAAGGTTGAGAACCGGTGGGACCACACCTATGGTGCATCTTAGAAGAGTACAGGCAAAACTTACTAAACGCAGAATACAAATGTCTTCATACAATAACTAAGAAAATACCATGAAGGGTATGGTTAAACAGTTTGATGAAAACATTTCAGATTGTATATGAAACCAGCACGTTGTACCCCTTGATTGCACTAATGTACACAGCTATGATTTAATAAAAAAAAAAAAAGGTTGAGAACCACTACTACTGAACCAAAGAGAAACTAATTCAGTATCTGAGTCAATTCTTAGTCCAAAAATTGTTATTCAACTAAACAAACCACGACGGGCAGTGCCTGTGGCTCAGTGAGTAGGGCGCCAGCCCCATATACCAAGGGCGACGAGTTCGAACCTGGCCCTGGCCAAACTGCAACAAGAAAATAGCTAGGCAGTGTGGCGGGTGCCTGTAGTCCCAGCTACCTGGGAGGCTGAGGCAAGAGAATCGTCTACACCCAGGAGTTGGAGGTTGCTGTGAGCTGTGACGCCACAGCACTCTACTGAGGGCGATAAAGTGAGACTCTGTCTCTTAAAAAAAAAAAAGAAAGAAAGAAACCACAAGATACTGGTTTTCAAAAACCACTTAACACTTACCACACAGGGAATTCATTTATAAAATGAGTTTGAAATGTTTAATATGGGGGGTGCCTGTGCCTCAGTGAGTAGGGCGTCAGCCCCCTATAGCAAGGGTGACAGGTGGAACCCGACCCCTGCCAAACTGCAACAAAAAAAAAAGTAGCCAGGCGGCGGAAGGGACTGTGTTCATTCATTGATACATTCATTCACCTTGCCCCGGCCGGAAGGGACTGTGTTCATTCGTTTCCTGGCCAAAGAACCCATACACCTATACATACCCCGAGACTAAAAGCCTAAAGAGGCAGACGGGGAAAGACCAGGAGAGAAACGGAGAGAGCTTTTCTCTCCCCACTTGAGTTCTCTCTCTCTACCAGGACCTTTAGTGTCTTCGGTACTCTCTTCTCTGTAAATAAATTCTGTCTTACCACTGGGGGGGGGGGGGGGGAAAGCCAGGCATTGGGGTGGGCGCCTGTAATCCCTAATAAGGGTGACAAAGTGAGACTCTGTCTCTAAAAAAAAAACAAAAAGAAAAACAAAGTTTAATAAATGGCATGTTTACTCGATCATGTAAGATGCCAAATGCAAACATGCCATGGACCAGCAATTCATTCTCTTGTATTGACAGATCATCCAAACTACCCTTTACCTGTTCCACTTTAGTGAAATAAAACCTAAATAACAGTAAAGTTAAAATCCCTAAGACCTCCGTGCCTATAGCTCAAGCGGCTAAGGTGCAAGCCACATACACCAGAGCTGGCGGGTTCAAATCCACCCTGGGCCTGCCCCAACAATGACAACTACAACCAAAAAATAGCTGGGCGTTGCGGCGGATGCCTGTAGGCTGGGAGACTGAGGCAAGAGAATTGCTTAAGCCCAGAAACTGGAGGTTGCTGTGAGCTGTAATGCCACTGCACTCTATGCACTCTACCAAAAAAAAAAGGGGGTGGGGGGCCTCGGAGCCTGTGACTCAAGTGGCTAAGGCACCAGCCACATACACCAGAACTGGAAGGTCAAATTCAACCCCGGGGCTGTCAAACAACAATGACACTGCAACCAAAAACACAGTGGGGCATTGTGGCAGGCGCCTGTAGTCCCAGCTACTTGGGAGGCAGAGGCAGAAGAAACACTGGGGCCCAGAAGTTGGAGATTGCTGTGAGCTGTGACACCACGGCACTCTACCCAGGGAGGCTCTATCTCAAAAAAAAAATTCCCTAAGACACCAGGGGTAAAAGAAATAAAGCTTAAAATCCTAAGAACTATCAGAATTACTAATTTAAATAAAAAATAATTGTGTGTGGCTCAGTGCCTGTGGCTCAAGCGGCTAAGGCACCAGCCATATACACCTGAGCTGGCAGGTTCAAATCCAGCCTGGGCACGCCAAACAACAATGATGGCGGCAACTAAAAAATAGCCAGGCGTTGTGGTGGGTGCCTATAGTCCCAGCTACTTGGGAGATGGAGGCAGGAGACTCGCTTGAGGCCTGGAGTTGGTGGTTGCTGTGAGCTGTGATGCCACGGCACTCTATCCAGGGTGACAGCTTTAGGCTCTGTCAAAAAAAAAAAAAAAACAAAACCAACCAAACAAAAACCCAAACAGAACAAGAAACTTTTTAAAAAATAGTCCTGAGCTTATATCCCACATATAGGAAGTGTGGAGTGGAGCAGTTCATTGGTGCATTTCAGGACACTAAATATCTAGGCTTAGCAGCCCAGTGATTTCACTTTTAGGATTTATCCAAGTTAAGCAATTAGAGAAGTGTAAAAATATTTATATATAAAGATGTTCTTCATAGTGTTAATTATAAGAAAGTTAGAAGCAATTGGGTCAGTACTACTGCTCTATTCCATGTGGCTATTTGAAGTCATGCTCTGAATTCTTCTGTGGCACATCTGACCAACAGAACGTCTTGTAATAACAGAAATACTCTCTGTGCTGCCCTGTACAATAGCTGCTTGCTGTACGTGGTTATCAAGCTCTTGAAATGCAGCCAGTATCACTGAGGAACAGAACGGTCCGTTCCATTTAAATTTAATGAACTTAAATTTAAATAGCCATATGTTCTAGCAGCCATTCTACTGGAAAGTGCAGTTCTAGAATCTAGAATAAGAATTGGCAAACCTTTTTCTATAAAAGACCAGATAGTAAGTGTTTTAGTTTTGTAGGCTTGTAGTGTCTGTCACAACTGTTCACTCTGCCATTGCCAAGTAAAGGCAGCCATGGGACAGTATGAGTGAGTATGGCTGTGTCCAGTAGATCTTTATTTATAAAGACAGGCAGCATAGCCAGATTCAGCTTGTGAGCCACAATTTGCTGACCACTGCTCTAGAAGGTGTTGTATCTGCTATGCTAACTATAAAGAAATAGGCTTCAGAACCACATGCAGGTATGTGCTGTATAACCATGTTTCAGTCAGCGTAGACTGTAATGTAACAGTGGTTATAAGATTATAATACTATGTGCTTATGGTGGATGTTCTGTATTTAGATACATGAGTACTTAGCACTGTGTTACAGCTGCATGCAGTGCACACGTTTGTAGGCCAGAGACAGTAGGCTAGACCATACAGCCTCAGTGTGCAGTGAGCATTGATTAGGACAAGCTCATTTAAATAGCCAACAGAACTTGAATCATTTGGAACTCCTTTTTGAATATAGCATAAAAATAGAAATATAACAAATAAAAGTTAGAAATGGGATCTCATGGTTCAAGCTGTTCTTTTTATTAAAACATACCCTTTAAAATCTTTTTTCTTTTTTTGAGACAGTCTCATTTAGTTACCCTCAGTAGAGTACCATGGTGTCATAGCTCATAGCAACCTTAAACTCTTGGACTTAAGCAATTCTCTTGCCTCAGCCTCCCAAGGAGTTGGGCCTACAGGTGTCTGCCACTGTGCCTAGTGCTTTTTTTTTTTTCCAAAACAGGGTCTCACTCTGTTGTGGGGGCTGGAGTACAGTGGCGTCATCACAGCTCACAGCAAACTCAAACTCCTGGACTGAAGTGATCCTCCTGCCTCAGCCTCCTTAGTAGCTGGGACTACAAGAGCCTGCAATGCCTGGCTAATTTTTTCTATTTTTAGAAGAGCTGGGGTCTTGTTCTTGCTCAGGCTGGTCTCAAACTCCTGGCTTCAGGCAGTTCTCCCACCTCAGCCTCTCAGAGTGCTGGGATTATAGGGATTATAGATGTGATCCACCATGCATGGCCCATACTCTTCAATTTCTCCCATATCATACTTTCATTTCCATCTTAAGAATTTTTTTTTGTTTTTGAGACAGAGCCTCAAGCTGTCACACTGGAGAGAGTGCCGTGGCATCACAGCTCACAGCAACCTCCAATTCCTGGGCTCAAGCGAGTCTCTTGCCTGTGCCTCCCAAGTAGCTGGGACTAAAGGCACCTTCCACAACGCCCGGCCATTTTTTGGTTGCAGCCGTCATTGCTGTTTGATGGGCCTGGGCTGGATTCGAACCCGCCAGCTCAGGTGTACGTGGCTGGCGCCTTAGCCCGTCGAGCCACAGGCGCCAAGCCCCATCTTAAGAATTATTGTGAATTTTTTAATTCAAAAACTTTTAATGAAGACTTTTTTATAGAAATTAACAAACTAATTCTGTAATTCACATAGAAAGGCAAAGAATTTAGAGCATCCGTAACCATGAGTAGTAGAGTTGAGAGACTGACACTTTCTGGTGTCAAAAGTTACTAGAAAGCTATAGCCATGGAGACAGTGTGTTGCTGGCACAAGGACAGATCATGGGACAAGAGACAATCTGGAAGCAGACACATAACACCTGGAAACTAACCTCTGACAGCATTCAGAGGAAATTTAGTGGAGAGAGACTAGCCTGGCAATAACAATGCTATAATAATTGGGTTATTGTATGCCAAAAAGGGAACTTGGATCCATGTCTCCTATGCTATGCAGAAATTAGCCCAAATGCATCCCAAACCTGAAGGTAAAACTAGAACTATCAAACTGTGTTAAACCTTTGTGTCTTTGGGGTAGGCAAAGCTTTCTTAGATACATCTTCATATTCCATAGAAGAATAAGGTGATAAATTGGACTTTATCAGAACAAAAATCTCTTCTCTAGCTTGGCTCAGTGGCTCACGCCTATAATCCTAACACTCTGGGAGACAGGGTGTTAGGAGGTCTGGGAGGCCGAGGCCAGTGGATAGCTTAAGCTCATGTGTTTGAGAGCAGCCTGAGCAAAAGTGAGACCCCCATCTCTACGAAAAATAGAAAAACTGAGGCAAGAGGATTGCTTGAGCTAAAGAGGTGGAGGTTGCTGTGAGCTATGATGCCATGGCACTCTACCTTTTTGAGACTCTGTCTCAAAAAAAAAAAAAAAGTCTGCTCTTCCAAAGACTTTCTTAAGAGAATGAAAAGACAAACCAAGGACAAGAAGATGTGTAGAAATAATATATATGAGGATTTGTCTCCAGAATACAGAAAGAACTCTTAGAACTCAGTAAGAAAACTTTTTTAAATGGGCAAAAGAAAAAGATTTGAAAAGACATTTCAAGAAAGATGACCTACACGGCAAATCAGCACCTGAAAAGATGTTATGTTCATTATCATTACTCATTTGGGCAAAGCAAGGTAAAACCATGAGGAAATACCTTACACCCTTTCAGACTGGTTTAAATGTAAGACTAAACCAAGTGCTCGTGGGGACAGGAGAAATTAGAATTCTCACCCATTGCTAGTGGGATGTGGAACAGGGTAGCCACCTTGGGAAAAGTTAAATGTACACCTGTGTCTGATCCAGCCATTTCACAACTGGGGATTTGCCCAAGCACACTGGAAGCACGTTTCTATCACAAAGACCTTACATAAAACGGTCACAGCAACACTGTAATATTTGTAATAGCCCTGTACTGGAAACAACTCAAACACATATCAGCAGATGAACAGCTAGGTGAACTAGGTTATCCACATAGTCTAATACTTCTCAGCAGTGAGAAGGAGTGAAAGCACACTGTAACATGGATGGATCTCAAAACGATTAGGCAGAGTGAGGGAAGCCAGACTAAGAAAGAGCATGTACTATGCACATATTATGTATGGTTCCACTTATATGAAATTCTAGGAAATGCAGTCTGACCAACAGGACAGAAGGCAGGTTGTGGTCACCCGGGGGTGAGGGTGAGGGGTGGGCTGCATTAGAGAGGGGCCTAGGAAATGAAGGGTGATGGGTTTCTTTGCACGTGTGTCCCTGTACCAAGTCTGCGTAGCTTGTCATGTATCACTAACACCTCATATAGCCGTATATATCCAAAACTACCTTTTGGCACTTTATGTCTTTGTCTTGAGAACTATTTTGAATTTTTAAGCTTGTAGGTATACCTTAAATGAGGCGTGTGATACTTTCCCTACAAGTCATTGAGGGGTTTTTTGTGAATTGCTTGGGTTTTTTTTATTTTTTTCATCCCTCAGATAGTCGTCCTGTGTTGGGCTGTCGGGAGCTCGTGTCCAGGAACCTGTCCAAGATCCTTCCCGCCCTCTGCCACGACATCTCTGACTGGGTGGCGGGGACCAGGGTGAAGGCGGCACAGCTGCTGCATGTGCTGCTGACCCACGCTGAGGACCACATCACACAGCACCTCGAGGTCGTCCTCAGGACCTTGCTACAAGCCTGTGATGACGATGAGAGAGCCGTGGTCAGCAGTGTGAGTTGCCTTGTTTGGTCATTTTTATGTAGCTCTGATCTGCAGTGTAGTCCCCTCTGGGTGTGCAGGCCTGTCCATGATGACAGAAAGACAGTCACATCATCCCCTCACCCTAGGTTGCCTAGTCCCTGATCTGTTTTCTGTCCCTGTAAATAACAGTGTGTTGAAGGTGAATCTTCCATGCTTGTCTCTAAGCACAGTCAGGTGTGTGTTTCTGTGTGAGTATTGTGTAAACCTGCTGCTCACCAGACAGGGTCCAAGGACAAGGCTGCTAATAGAGACATGGAGGTCCTGGGAGTTCAGCTCCACTGTGGGGACATTCAGGCCCTTCCCAGCCTGTGAGGACTATGGATGACCCTGGCAGATGCCTTAGCCATCCAGCGGGTAGTGTCCCTGGTGCCTTCCTCTTTCTCGCTGCCCGTTGACAGCTAGACAAGTGGTAAGTGCCCTGGTGAGCTGGAAGCATCACCATCCAGCTCATACCTTTCTCACATGACTGTTGGAGGTTGGGCAGTGCCCCGGCTGACAGGCACCACCTATGGACCATGCACCATCTCATGGGGGCATATCTTGATGCTCAGGGGAATGACTAAAACTTTCACTGCAGGTTTTAGTCCAAAATACCCCTCTCATCTTGAATCTCAGATTCCGTTGCACAGAAACTTTTGCTAATAGGTTTGATGTTTACTGTTCTGAGTCATCATTACTGATTTAGAATACATGTTGCTGGATTTATGTTTTAGAAACAAGCCATTTGAAGCCTATTATTTACATAGCATGTGTTGTTTTTTTTTTTACTTTTCAAAAACTAAAATCATTTGAAGTTGCATATGGGCTCAGCGCCTGTAGCACAGTGGTTACGGTGTTGGCCACATACACCAAGGGTGGTGGGTTCAAACACCCGGCCCAGGAGATCTAAACAACAATGACAACTGCAACAAAAAAATAGCTGGGCGTTGTGGGTGCCTGTAGTCCCAGCTACTTTGGAGGCTGAGGCAAGAGAATCGCTTAAGCCCAAGAGTTTGAGGTTGCTATGAGCTATAACGCCATGATACTCTACCAAGGGCAACATGGTGAGACTCTGTCTCAAAAAAAAGTTGCATATAATCCTTTATATGGCATATAGCTTCAGTTTTTGGATATCAGTTTTATCGCTAAGAGAGCCAATCTTTGTGTGAGGGTGTTTTGTTCTATACAAAACTCCTGATCTTCTGTTTGACATTATTTTATAGCCCCCAATCTAATTTTATGCAGGATGAGGCTGATTAAGTGATAGGTAGCATTAGCCCACACTCTGTGAAGCTGTTGGGCTAGTTGGGATCTGTGGAGAGAGAATGTGCTGTACCATGCCTAACAATGACCTAGGAGAGCATGTTCTGGGTAAGCCTATCATGGACAGCTAGAGCAGGTCCCCAGCACAGCTTCATGGAGACCTCAGTGAGCTGCTGCCACAGTGTGCAGGCTGCCGGCCTCACTGTGCACCACCCCCAGAGCTGTCCCGGCCTTCCCATCCTTTAATGGGTTATGGTGGATCCTTCAAAGCAGATTCCAGCCCTGGACTGATTCTGCCATAATGTTGAGGTCTTTACTCCTGATGTGAGTGTAGAACCATGATCACATGTAACCACATGCCAACAGTCCTTCACCTATCTTAACAGCCATTCTTCGGTCCAATTTCCCGGGACCTCTGTCTTTTTGCTGTGGGCTTGTTAACATAGGATCCAAGAGAGGTTGGTTTGTTTTTCTGACCCAGGTCTATGTCGGACTTTGCTGGAATCACTTTCTTCTCTCCTCTTCCACTAGGGTGAGGTGCCATGGAGCAAGGGGCCTTTTAAACTTTCTGTGCCCACCTTAACAACTAATGCTCTTCCTCTTCCTTTCACCCTGTCAAGGGTTATGCTACCTAGATTCCAGCAACTTCAAATATAGAGCCTTGTTCTGTGGAGCACGTCAGATTCCCACCTCCACTTCCCATTCAACTGAGCTCTATTGAGGCAGAACCCAGAGCAAGTCAGGAGGGGTGGAATGTATGGGAGAGGGGTGAGGGAGACAGATGAGGAGAGATAAACAGGGAGAGAGATGGGGAGGGACAGAGAGATAGGAAAAGACAAGGGGAGAGATGGGGAGAGGCCGAGAGAGATGGCAGAGATGGGGAGAGACGGAGGGAGATGGAGAGAGACAGAGGGAGAGATGGGGAGAGGCCGAGAGAGATGGCAGAGATGGAGAGAGACAGAGGGAGAGAGATGGGGAGAGACAGAGGGAGAGATGGGAAGAGACAGAGGGAGAGATGGGGAGAGACAGAGGGAGAGATGGGGAGAGGCCGAGAGAGATGGCAGAGATGGGAAGAGACAGGGAGAGAGATGGAGAGAGACAGGGAGAGAGATGGGGAGAGACAGAGGGAGAGATGGGAAGAGACAGAGGGAGAGATGGGGAGAGGCCGAGAGAGATGGCAGAGATGGGAAGAGACAGAGGGAGAGATGGGGAGAGGCCGAGAGAGAGGGCAGAGAGGGGAAGAGACAGGGCGGGCGGTGGAGAGTGACAGGGAGTGAG
>CAUYRH010174359.1:0-30895 GCA_963574655.1 Perodicticus potto
GCTGTGGCATCACAGCTCACAGCAACCTCCAATTCCTGGGCTCAAGCGAGTCTCTTGCCTCTGCCTCCCAAGTAGCTGGCTTCTGTTTTAATAGCGTAAAGTGTCCAGAAGCATCGCAACCCAAGGCAGCCGTGATCTCTAGAACCGCTGTCACCAGCATTTCTACGGCTCCTCCCCTTCTAGTTTCTCCTTCTGCCAACCTGAAAGGTGGGCATACAAGCCCCACTGTAGATGCAAGAAGACTGAGACCCGGGGGTCCAGGGCTCCAAGGGTACCTGGATGTGATGGGACTCAGCTGGCTTGTCCCCTCAAGCCCTGGCTTCTAAGCCCAGCTCAGCAGATGGAGTGCGGCATCCCACCCAACACCTGCCCAGGGAGGGGCATCCGAGAAATAGTCTTCCTGCACAAACTCCAGCTTTCGGGAAAGGAACTGGGGGAAACTGGAGAGGATGAGAGGGGGGCAGGCAGCTGATAGGCACATTCCTTGCAGGAGGAAATTCTACCTGTCACTTCTGGGAACCAGGGTGACTCAGCAATAACATGGTGCACTTTGCCCCCAGTGGAGCACCCAGCTGTCACTGTTGACAGCCTTCTTCCCCCAGGGATGCAGCAGCTGGGCAGCTTGGAGTGTCCACATCTGACATCCAGGTGGGCCATCATCAGACAGGTGGTTGGGATACAGTCAGGCTAGACATCCATGGGGAACCCTGAGCTGTCCCGGCCAGGCCCAGCACATGGTGAGGCACGGGTGTCCTGCTTCCTGGCACTGTGGCTATGCAAATAGGGGAAATCAGGGCCTTTCCTAGGCCCAGTTTCCTGGAATGATGGCAGTGACTCCCAGTGGGACTAGCCTGGGAGGACAGTTGTAAGTGACTAAGATCCCTTTCTTCCTTGTAAACCCTCTGGGAGCTTGCTGGGAAAGCTCTCTCCAGCATGGGCTTGGGCCATCCTTGTGTGTCCAGCCCTCCTGGCCCTGCTGCCTGTGAGAGCTGGGCCATGGCTGTCCTCATCCCTGTCTCCTGGTCCCAGCACATCCTGGGTGTGGGTCCAACAGGAACAGGAATGGGCTGGCCTTGCAAGTCTCAGACCCATAGAGACCGCTATATCCCTCTATTTACAAACAAGGAAACTGAGGACACCGGTCCAGGCCGGGAGCCTGCCCAACCCTCTGCTCTCTCCCTCCTCCCCAGAAATGTCCCAGCAGTTGTGCAAACTTCTATTTGCACGGGAAGTCAATGGAGCCTTTTAATCCCCTCTTTTGGTCCCCACTGCCTCACTAGCCCCAGGGCGCAGCCCATGCTTGGCTGGTCAGGACTCTGCCACAACCACAGCTGGTGCCCCAGTCAGGCTGTCTGAGGGTGTGTTCTCAAGTTCACACCTGACCATGTTATACCACTGCCTGGAACCCAGCCTTGCTCAAAGCCAAGCCCGAGAAACCAGCAGCAATCAGGCCCTGTCTACCCTGTGTGGCCTCATCTCTTGGTGACCCTACTTCACACATTACCCCTGGTGAAGCTAGAACACCTCAGAATGCCCCCTACAACCTCCATGGCTTTTCTCAAGCTGTGGCCTCAGCCTGGTGTTTCCAACACCTTTGTCTCTATAATTCCTGTCTATCCTCGAAGACTCAGCATTGCCACCTCCAGGAAGCCTTCCCAGATGCCCTCCCAGACCAACTGCCTCCTCTAGGCTCCCAGCACGTCCCCTTCACAGTGTGGACCCCACTGGGCTGTCCTCATCCCTCAGTGCCTAACTTCTCCATGGCACTGGGGGCTCCATGAGGGCCTGCACAGAGGAGGAGGGGTCATGTGGAAATGCATACAGGCCCAGGACACATATGGGACATTCAGCCTACAGGGTTGATGAAGGGCTGGTTGAAGGGCAAGGCAGAGGGGTGAATCAAGGACTGAGTGACCAGATATTTGACTGTCTCTCCTGAGATGGGTGATGCTGGGGGTTGAGGAGGCACAGAATTTTTGTCCTCTGTGAGTCCCCCTCTGTCTGGACTCCCTTCCTACTTTTAGGAAACTACTCCCCCCATCCCCATGTGGGGCTAGGGGCAAGGCAGATCCCACCTCCCATGGGAGAAGCCCAGATGGCCCACACCCCCTTTCCCATCCTCCCTTGCAGCAGGGGTGTGACATGTGACTGGGCTCAGCCAATCAGAGGTGCTTTCTCTGGAGTTTGAATGAGGAGCAGGCCCTGCCTGGGAAGATGATGGATAACTTGTTCTGGAGGAAGCCTCAGCCACATGGGCTCCAGGGTAGATGTGAAGCAGCAGATCATTTCCAGGCTGGCTCCGTGTCAGGAATGGGGTGATGTCTTGCCTCCCCTTTTTCTTCCTATGGGCCGCCTGCCTTTCTGGGGTTCTGCAAGCACCAAAACATCTGGTTGATATATTCTTTCATTTAAGTGAGCACAATTGAATTCTATCATTTGTCACTAAGAACCCTGGAGTCTCTTGTTGGGGACACCACTGGACTTGATCTTAAAGGAAGAGCTAGTATTGATAGGAAGGCCAGGAATTGCATTTGGGAGTGCTGGAAACAGCTTACCAGTAAAGGCTAGGCTTTGGGGACAGCACGGACAATGTTGGGGTGACCTGGGTCAGGGTGGAGGTGCTGGCAGGCAACAGGTTCTTAATGCCAGGACAAGAGCAAGTTTAAAGGCCACCCTGCAGGCAGTGAGGACCCAGGGACATGTTTTGATTGGACGTAGGACTTGATGTTGGTTTCTGGAAGCTCCATCCAGGGCCGGGGGGGAGCTAGACCACATGGGCAAGACTGGGAGAGCCAGAGACCAGCTGAGAGACTACTGCAATGATTCCAGCAAATAATCCCAGAGGCTGGAACGAAGGCCAAGCCAGCGGCAGTGGCCAGGGCAGAGCTGGCCAACCACAGGGAACCATCAAAGGTTTGAGTGGCCTGACATGACCCTAAGAAAGTGATGGAGTTGATCACCCCCTTCCCCCCAGCTGCCTGGACATAGGTCCCAGGTGTCTCACCCCCGGAGAGTTCCGATTGCTTCTTGGAGTTTCTGGAAGTCCTTCAGCAAGGCCTCTAGCCTGTTCTGAGCCCCCACCCCCACCCCGTGGCACCACCCAGGTCCACGATGCCTTATCTCTTGCCTTGACATCTAGGGCACCAGCCTCTCACCCCGGCCTCTTGGCCTCTGCTCTCTTCCTCAATGATCCCAACTCCCCCCACAGCAGCCAGTGTGGTCCTGCTGCTCTGCCCGCCACCCCACGTTCATCACTTGCCGTCAGCACAGGGTCCAGCGAGCACCCCCACCATCCCTCTCCAGGGCTCCAGCCGCACAGCATATCCCATTATTAGGTCCCCTCCTGCTCCAGGACCTTCACACATGCCGTTGCCCAGCCCATCACTTGGACCCAAGCAGGGGCTGCCCTTTCTGGGCCACATCTGTGCCCTCCCATCCCCCGCAGCTCTACACACAGATCCAACATCACAGGTATGTCCTCATCTTTTTAGATGTGAGGTGCATTCCTCAACCCTCATTTCCATCAAACAGGTGTCTGGAGAGGTCTGTAAGTTCACACCAGCTATCCTTGGTCCATTCATTCTTGTCACCTCCTTGCACCTGGGGGCAGCTGACTTTGCAGCTTATGAGGACCAGGGGTCACTGGCTCAGATTGGCATTCGGGAAGTCCCCACTGCTGCTGTTGTGTGGACAGTGGTTTGTGGGACCACAAGGAGTCCACTTGGGAAGCTGCTGTGCGCTGCTGAGAAACAAGGGCAGCTGCGGGAAGGGAGAGAAGCAAACATTTTCCAGAGATAGAGGTCAAATGGAGAGCATTTGGCAGCTGCAGCAGGTTCTTTTCATCCTTTTACCGCCTCCTTCCAGGGAACTTTCTCTGCCAGCAGCCAACACCTGCACCTCTCTGCCATTGTGCCATCTACCGCTGCTGGAGCCAGCTTTGCCTGCACCCCAGAGACCCTGGAGAACGAGGAGCGCCTGAGAATTCCTGCAACCCCACTGAGGGGAATCCCTTAAGCAATCACACAGGGTGTGGAGGCCATAGACGTCCAGCTCACTTGCCCCTGATGAGGACCCACAAAGGGGTGACCTACCACCATGTCACAGTCACCAAACTCTCATCTAGGGTCAGCTTCTGGAGAACTCTCACTAAGGACGGTGACTTCAGATGGGGGTACTACGAGGGGAGGAGATGGAAGGCCAAGTCCTTGCACAAGGTTTTGGCTTGTGCAAGGGCAGCCAGTCTTGAGACAGGATGACTGGATAGGGAGCCCTGATTGGGGGTCTGGGAGACAGTTTCCTCAGAGACAAGTGATCATACTGGTTTCATGTTGCCAAAAGTGCACCTGGGCAGTGACTGGGCTAAGCACAGAGGGGTTTGCCATGCAGAGAAAAGGCTCACCTCCCAGTGTGGGTCCTCTCCTGGCTGGATCTTCCTGGCCTTGGCTGGGTGCGGCTGAGGCAGAGACATCTGCACAGGACAGAGGGGCCAGATCGGGGCCTTCCTGGCAAGTGCATCCCAGGGGACAAGGCTGGTCCCAGAAAGTATGAGTCAGGAGCAAAGCAGCCCCTTCCCTGGCCAGGGCAGGAGGTGCCTCTCCAGGGACTTGGCCCCAAAGGAGAGAAATCTCCAGGCATCCCGGGAGTCAGGTCGGCCATAGCCACCCCTCCTCCTGTCTCTGCTTTGATTCCAGCAGCCTGTAAACCCTTTAGGGCCCAGAGGATACACCTCACCCCACACATGTGGAGAGCTGGGCCCAGAAAGAAAAGCAACTTGCAACCCAGCTCCAGCCAAACTGCAACAACAACATCAACAACAAAATAGCCGGGCATTGTGGCAGGTGCCTATAGTTCCAGCTACTCAGGAGGCTGAGGCAAGAGAATCGCCTAAGCCCAAGAGCTGGAGGTTGCTGTGAGCTGTGACGCCACAGCACTCTATCGAGGGTGACAAAGTGAGACTCTGTCTCTAAAAAAAAAATAAAAATAAAGAAAATTTAAAAAAAGAAAGAAAAGCAACTTGCTGAGGTCACAGAGAAGCCAGGAGCCTCAGCCTGGCTTCCTGACACCCTTTCTGCTCCACCAAGTGGATGCCAGGGTTCCTAGGTGGGAATTCCCCACAGTACACCCAGCCCCCCACCACATCGTCCTGCAGAGCCATCAGCATCTTGACGTGTGGGGGCCAGTCATCCAAATGCCCTTCCTGGCAAGGCCGGGTAAGAGAACCAAGTGTGCTGGGCACGCCCCGATCCCGGGGCCCCTCAGCCCTGCCACACACCCCTGACCTCACACTTCTCCAGGTGAAGCTCAGCCACTGCCTAGCAGTAGGTCCTGGGGGCAGGGCTAAAGCACAGGGGTGTGCCCACCAGGCCTGGATGGAGAGCAGGAGGCTGCAGACACGGGCCTCCTGCCCTGTCCCTCCTGCATAGAGACGGACAGTCCTGGGGTGCAGGGTGGACAGGTTATCCTGGCATGGGGTCTCTTTCTCTTTGGCACCCCCTTCTGGCCTTCATAATCCTCTCACCCAGCCTCCATGGGTAGTGACAAGGGGCTGAGTGGGTAACTCCCCTCTCCTTGGCCAGGACAAGCTCTTTGGCCCCTATTAACAATAACAGCCACATCTATGAAGTGGCCACCCCATGCCTGCAGCTGGACCCTTGGCACACATCACTGTACTGTGGAGTCCCATCTTTCAGATGCAGAAACGGAGCTCAGAGAGGTTAAGTGACTTACCCCAAGTGCACAACTAGTGCATGGTGGGGCTCTGTGTGATCTCAGCCCCTGGACTTTCCTGCTCTTTAAAACCCATGATGTGGATTCGTCCCTGCACGCTCATGGAGAACTTCTGACAACTCGTGAAATATTTGCAGAATGAATAATCCCAGCTGCTACTTCCTGAGGGCAGCCTAAATTGTGTCAAGCACTTTGTTTTTATTTATTTGTTTGACACTAAGTTCATTTTTTTTTTTTTTTTGAGACACAGTCTCACTTTGTCTCCCACAGGAGAGTGCTGTGGCATCATAGCTCAGAGATCCTCAAACTCTTGGGCTCAAGTGATTCCCTTGCCTCAGCCTCCCAAGTAGCTGGGACTACAGGCACCCGCCACAACACCCAGCTATTTTTTAAGAGATGGGCTCTTGCCTTTCTCAGGCTGATCTCAAACCAGGGAGCTCAGGCATTCCACCTGCCTCAGCCTCCCAGAGTGCTGGGATTACAGGTGTGAGCCACTGTGCCCAGCTAAAGTTCATCTGTTTAAAAGGATGATTCAAAATGCAGGAGACAAAAGTGTGTGTGTGTGTCTTCTTTCTTTCTCTTGTCCCTGAGCCATCTAGTCTCTTCCCTGAAGCTAGTTCCTTACATTTTCTTCCAGAGACAGTGTGTTTGCTCAAATGTTAGTATACCACAGTACTGAGTTAGTCCCCTACTGCTGCACAAGTTATCCCAAAACTTAACAGCTTGAAATATAAATATCACAGTTTCCAAAGAGTAAGAATTTGGGGAGCATCTCAGCTGGGTGGTTGTTGCTCAGCCTCACATGTGGTTATGGTTAAGTTGTCATCCAGGGTTGTTGTCATCAGATGGTTCAACTGGGGCTGTAGGCTCCATTTTCTGAATGGCTCATTCACGTGGCTTTTGGCAGGAGGCCTCAGATCCTCACCACAGGGATGTCTGCACAAGGCTGCTCGAACGTCCTCACAGCATCAGGACAAGTGATACAAGAGAAGGCAGAGGGAAGCTGCAATACATGTCCTTTATGATCTAGCCTCAGAAGACACATTCTTACCACCTCCTCCTAACTGCACAAGCCAGCTGTAGCTGACATGGGATGACCACACCAGGGCATGAGCACCAGTTTTTATATTGTGGGTCATCTGGAGGCTGCCTTCCCCTCTTGCTGCCCTGCACCTCGCTTTTGTTCTTTCCACAATGGGCTTCAGAATAGTTCTATATCAGTATACATGGAATAAATGCATATAGTATTCCACTGTGTGGGGGCAGCAGCATTTATTTATCCAGACCTCTACTGATAGACCTTTGGTGGCTCCTGCTCATTTGCTATGACAATCAGGGCTGCAGTGACTGTTTTGCATAGACATATTTCCAATATATGCCTGAGTAATACTCGGGAGTGGAATGGCTCAGTCAAAGACTTTCAAAACACAGCCAAAAGGTATTTGACACTTCTTGGATTAAGATGTGAGTCCATATCCCCTCCCTGTGAATTTGAGTGGACTTTTGACAAATTTAATAAGAGACTATTGCAGAAGTGATGTCGTGTGCTGTCCAAGGCTGGGACATAGAAGGCCATACAGTTAGTTCCACTCTGTTTGCTGGAGCACTTGTTCCGGAAGCTCTGACCTGATACCTAAGAAGTCTGACTCCCTTCCTCCCAAGGCCATGCTGGCAGGAAGCCCAAGACAACACAGAGGCCATGTGTCAGCACATCAGTTACTAGTCCCAGTGGCAGTGACACCGAGCTTTTGAATCACGCCAGCTAAGACACCAGACATATTTCTGAAGTTGTCTCTGGGCATTTTGAATCACCCCCACCTGAGGCCTTAGTCTTTAAGGATCAGAAATAAACCATAAAAAGCTAGAATAAAGGGTATGGGCATTTTTTTTTCTTCTGAGACAGAGTCTCGATATGTCCCCCTGGGTAGAGTGCTGTGGCGTCACAGCTCACAGCAACCTCCAACAGTTGGGCTCAAACAGTTCTCTTGCCTCAGCCTCCCAAGTCCCACCTGGGACTACAGGTGCCCTCCACAACACCCAGTTATTTCTTGTTGCAGTTGTTACTGTTGTTTTGGCTGTCAGGTTCTTAGTTACCCTGCTGATTGATAAACGAAGCTTGCAGTCTTCTTAGTAAATAATAATTTTATATATATATACCCCTGAATGTATTTATTTAAATTATATACATGTACTGACATCAGTACATGTATTAAATATCAATGAAGCTTGAGTTATTTTTTTAAGGCAAAAAGCAAATACAGGGGTTATACTATTCTATTTCCTCATCCCAATGGATCCTCATGTACCTTCATTGTTATGGTCACTCCACTCGGACCACCAATTTTTTTTTTTTTTTTTGAGACAGAGCTTTAAGCTGTCACCCTGGACAGAGTGCCGTGGCATCACAGCTCACAGCAACCTCCAGTTCCTGGGCTCAAGCGAGTCTCCTGCCTCCACCTCCCAAGTAGCTGGGACTACAGGTGCCCGCCACAACACCCGGCCATTTTTTTTTGGTTGCAGCCGTCATTGTTGTTTGGCGGGCCGGGCTGGATTCGAACCCGCCAGCTCGGGTGTATGTGGCTGGCGCCTTAGCCCGTTGAGCCACAGGCGCTGAGCCAGGACCACCAATCTTAAACTGTCAAATCTTTTCCATCATATGCTCTAAAGCATTGTTTCACCCATTCTGAATTTGTGTGATTTGTTTTTTAGAACTGAACTTAGAGCTTAATTTGTTTTTTGTTTTTGTTTTTTTTGAGACAGAGTCTCACTCTGTCACCCTCGATAGAGTACTGTGGTATCAGAGCTCACAGCAACCTCCAACTCTTCGGCTTATTCAATTCTCTTGCCTCAGCCTCCCAAGTAGCTGGGACTATAGGTGCCTGCCACAACACTCAGATATTTTTGTTGTTGTTGTTGCAGTTGTTTAGCTGGCCTGGGCCGGGTTCAAACTCACCACCTTCGGTGTATGTGGCTGGTGCTATAACCACTGTTCTATAGGCGCTGAGCCTGGAGCTAAATTTGTTACAGTTACTGATTATTTCCCTGTGACAGGTGCATGCTGGTGGCCTTCCCTGAGTTATTTCTCTTGACCTTCATAATGGGCCCATGAGGTAGGATGTTATCCCCATTTTGCAGAGAAGGAAACTGAGGCCCAGAGCAGGAAGTCACTTGGCTAGAGTCTCCCACTCAAGGTTGCATTTAGAGATAGAGGCTGGGCTCAGCTTTTGCCTCTCTGCTTTTAGAACCATCCTCTGGGGAATTATGCCTTGGGAAATTAAACCTTTGGGGAATTACACCTTGATCTTTTCTGTTAACTGCCTTTAAATAAACCACCCTTTTTTTTTTTTTTTTAAGAGACAGAGTCTCACTTTGTCCCCCTCGGTAGAGTGCTATGGCATCACAGCTCACAGCAACCTCCAGCTTCTGGGCTTAAGCAATTCTCTTGCCTCAGCCTCCCGAGCTGAGACCACAGGTATCCGCCACAACACCCGACTATTTTTTGATGCAGTTTGGCCAGGGCTGAGTTTGAATCCGCCACCCTCGGTATATGGGGCCGGTGCCCTCCTCACTGAGCCACAGGCGCTGCCCTAAATAAACCACCTTTTTGTAAAAACAAAAACAAAAACATATGAAACTCTTCCTTTCGTAGGAGGAAAGCTTTCTAAATGTGGAATTTTGTCAAAGCACTTCCAGCAGGGTACTTTCCCCTACTGGTGGTGAGTGGTATTACAACTCAGCTCTATGAGAGGAGTGAACATATACATGGGACAATCCTAGATGCTGAAGACACACTTCCAAGGAAGGCTTAACTAAGAGACAGTATTGCACAATGGTTAAATCTGCAGTCTCAGGAGTCAGATCTGAGTTCAAGTCTCTGCCCGGGCCACATATTAGTTAGGGTCCAGTCAGAAAAATAGAAACCATGCCAGATATTTCAAACAGTGGGAAATGGATGCATAAACAATGAAGCCATGAGCACAAAGCCAATACTCCCTGAGGGAGGGGCCCCTGTTCCCAGAGCCCACCAGCTGGAGCCATCTGGAATGCAGGAGTGACAGTGGAAGTGTTCAGAAGAAGGGACTTTGCCAGGGACCTCAAGCTACAGAGAAGTCCCTGCTGCTACAAAGATACCACTTGAGACAGAAAGAGGGAGGAACACCCAATTCTCCCTCCCACTCTCCAGCCTCCTGCCATGCCTCCCTCTGGCTGCACCTCATTGGCAGGATGGGAATCGGTGTTAATCACAATCACCATGCAGAGTGAGCAAGAGGATGAATCTGAAAGCAAAGACGCAAATGCTGAGCCCAGCCTCTGTCTCTAAATGCAACCTTGAATGGGAGACTCTAGCCAAGTGACTTCCTGCTCTGGGCCTCAGTTTCCTTCTCTGCAAAATGGGGATAACACCCTACTTCATGGGCCCATTAGGAGGGTCAAGAGAACTCAGGGAAGGTCACTGGCATGCACCTGTCACAGGGCAATGAGCACAACAGGTTTAGTGGGGCTGTCAGCAGAGCATCATCATCCCCTCCAGGAGTTGCCAGTACTGCCCAGGGGGACATTTTTCTTAGAACCCTTCTCAGATTTCAGTACAGGAGGGAGAAGAAATGGAGGAATTCTCTATGCAGTAATGGCCCCTTGCCTGCTACCACCTTTGTATGACAGTGTCCCAGACTAGTCTCTGCTCTCTAAAGGCTGTGTGGGGACGTGTTCGTGGGTGGTGGGGGGTATGTGTGTGATGCTGTGTGAGTGTAAGCACATGCATCAGGACGAGCAGTTTGTGGGATACATGAGTGCACAAATGTATAAGAGTGTGTGAGAGTGTATGGTATATCAGAGTGTGGCTCAGCAGCTAGGGCGCCAGCCACATACACCAGAGCTGGTAGGTTCGAATTCAGCCCGGGGCCTGAAACAACAATGGCAACTACAACCAAAAAATAGCCTGTAGTCCCAGCTACTTGGGAGGCTGAGGCAAGAGGATCGCTCAAGCCCAAGAGTTTGGGGTTGCTGTGAGCTGTGACACCATGGCACTCCAGCCAGTGCCACGTAGTGAGACTCTGTCTCAAAAAAAAAAAAGGTGTATTGTGTGTGTGTTTGTGTGTATGCTACATGTGAGGCTGTGATCCGTGTGGGTCCATATGAGAGTGTGTGGGTGTGTGGTGAGCATGAGGACGGCTGCAGGTGAGAGCCTAGTGTTGTCTTTGTCCCTCTAAGGCCAATCCCCAAACCCAGCCTGCTGGGGTCTGACCGAGCAGGACCTGGAAGAACCAGAGGTTCTTCAACTTGAGACTAAGCTGCTTCTGTGCCTCAGTTTCCACATCTATAAAATGGGGATAATAAAAACTGGACCTCATAGGATGGTTATGAGGGTTCAAGGAGCTGGTACTTGTAAAGTGCTTGGCCCAGGGCATGGGGCGTGGAGACTGCTGGAAGGCATAGCAGCTGGAATTGTATTATCAACTCTTTAAAGTTCACTTTGGAAATAGCCATTTGCTTCAGTACGTGTGCAGGTGTTTATCTGATTTTCGCTCATCATCGTATTTCTTTTTTTTTTTTTTTTTTGAGACAAAGCCTCAAGCTGTCACCCTGGATGGAGTGCTGTGGCATCACAGCTCACAGCAACCTCCAATTCCTGGGCTCAAACGAGTCTCTTGCCTCCACCTCCCAAGTAGCTGGGACTACAGGCGCCCGACACAACGCCCGGCCATTTTTTGGTTGCAGCCGTCATTGTTGATTGGCGGGCCCAGGCTGGATTCGAACCCGCCAGCTTAGGTGTACGTGGCTGGCGCCTTAGCCTGTTGAGCCACAGGCGCCAAGCCCATCATCGTATTTCTTTCATCTGAAGAAGTGGCAGCACCCTGCAGGAGAAAGACTAAAATCAGCTGACCACACCTAGTGCCACCCAGGAGGTGAAACCCTGGGGACTCCCCACCACTGGGGTTAGCGGAAATCATTCAGCCGCTTTGGAAAATGGGCAGGGTCCACTAGAGCTGACCATACACCTGCCCCTTGACACAGCAATCCCATTCCTGGCACACCTGCCCCTTGACACAGCAATCCCATTCCTGGCACTCCCAGGGACAGTCAAGGCAGCACAGCCCAGAACAGCCCCAAATGGGGGACAACCCAAATGTCCACCAGCAGGATAACGGATAAATAAAGCATGATGTGGCCACACAGCAGAATACTACTCGGCGGTGACAGGATCAAACCCACTGTGTACCACGTGGATGACACTCACAGACATAGCGTTGGGTGAAAGCAGTCACATCACCCACTGTCCAAGTGCACTTACGTGAAGCAATAAGCTGAATTTGCTATTTTTGATTTGTTTTGTTTTGTTTTTGAGACAGAGTCTTGCTATGTCACCCTCGGTAGTGTGCCGTGGCGTCACAGCTCACAGTAACCTCAAACTCTTGGGCTTAAGCGATTCTCTTGCCTCAACCTCCCGAGTAGCTGGGAATACAGGTGCTTGCCATAATGCTTAGCTTTTTTTTTTTTTTTGTCGCAGTGGTCATTGTTGTTTCGCTATCCTGGGCCAGGCTTGAACCCGCCTGGGTGTATGTGGCTGGCACCCTGCTCACTGAGCTACGAGTGCCGCCCTTTCTGAAACCATTTTTTAATAGAGGGTAGGAATCGTAGGAATGAGATGCCGATTCACAATAAAACATGATGAAGCTTAAAACACTGTTAAGTGAAAGATGTCAACACAAAAGGCCACATATTGCTTGATTCCATTTATAGGAAATATCCAGAATAGACAAATCCACAGAGACAGAAAGCAGATCAGGGCCTGGGGTGGGAGGGGATAAGAGGGGAAATGACAGGGAATGACTGCTAATGGGGGCAGGGTTTTATTTTAGGGTCATGAAAATGTTCTGAAACTAGATTGATGGTTGCACGACATTGTGAGTGTACTAAATCCACTAAGCTGTGAATCCTATGTCATATGTATTTTATCACAATTTTTTTTTAAAGAGTACTTAATGGTGAAATAAAAAATTCAAACTTTGGGTGGTGCCTGTGGCTCAGTGAGTAGGGTGCTGGTCCCATATACCAAGGGTGGTGAGTTCAAACCCAGCCCTGGCCAAACTGCAACAACAACAAAAAATGAATAAATAAATAAACTTAATTTAAAAAAATAATAATAATAAATAAAAAAAAAATTCAAACTTTGCTCTCAATCCTCACAGTATGCCTGCACGTGGTGCCCTATTTTCTCTGTTTTGCAGGTGGGGAAGCAGAGGCCCAGAGAGATAAGGAACGTGTCTGAGGCGGCACAGCTGGTGGCGCTGGGTAGAGCGGGGCTGGGGTCCCCGCCCCCCTCCAGACCAGGGCTTTGAACCCTCCGCCTGGCGGTGGCAGAAGTGTTCCTGGAAAGCACACGGCCTGAGTTCCTCGAGAAGCCACGATGAGATACTCAGGCCAGGGCAGAGGCCCCCGCCCTGGACGCTGGTGACACTTCCTCTGGGCGGGAGGGGCCGGGGCAGGCAGATCTCAGCCTTGAACAGCTTGTCTTCTTGCCTCTCTGTTCTCGGGGTTCTCGGTAGACTTGGGAACAGCCCGTCCTGTTGGGTTTCCTGTCGCCTCTCTTGCTGCCGCTGCCCATAAGCTGCACAGCTGCCACCCCCAGCCCTGTCGGAGGAAGGCTGGTCTCTCTAGGGGGGCTGCCAGAGGCAGGGCTGGGGGTGACTTGGGGTCACCCGGAGCTGAAAGGCCAGCATAGCTTACAAGCCACCTGCTGCTCATCTCTCCCTGACAACAATATTTTTGATTACCCGAAGTGGTGCGTGGTAATGTGATAAACACAGAGAAATAGAGCAGACGCCCACACTTGCAAGTAGCAGTTGCTTACAGGCCCCTTTCTGTCCCCACTCCCTTCTCCTTCCCCTCCTCCTTCCATTCTGTAAACATCAATGGAGCACCTACTGTGTACTCTGAGCCCTGGAGACACACTAGTGAACAAAAAAGAGTCCCTGCTTATATCCCAGAGGGGACTTTCCCTGTGTGTGTGTGTGTGTGTGTGTGAGAGAGAGAGAGAGAGAGAGAGAGAGAGAGAGGGCGACAGGCTACACAGTGTATGTAGATGGTGGATAATAAAAGCCAAGATGTTTACTGAGCACTTTCTCTGAGTCATTCCATGCGCGTCACCTATATTCATTCAGTTAGTCCTGAGAACACCCCCATGAAGTAGGTGATATATATTTTTTTTTCAAACAGACTTATTCTGTTACTCCAGGCTAGAGTGCCGTGGTGTCAGCCTACCTCACAGCAAACTCAAATTCCTGGGCTCAAGCGATCCTCCTACTTCAGCCTCCCAAGAAGCTGGGACTACAGGCGTCCACCACAACACTTGGCTAATTTTTCTATTTTTAGTAGAGACCAGGACTCTCTCCTGGTCTTGAACTCCTGAGCTCAAGGGATCCTTTCTCCACGGCCTCCCAGGGTGCTAGGATTACAGCACTTGCACCTGACCAAAATAGGTGTTATTATTCACAGAGGCCCAGAGAGGTGAAGTGACTTGCCCAAGGACACACAGCCAGTGAGCCACAGAGCCCAGATTGAGCCCCAGATACCCGGCTCCAGAGCCTGCGCCTGTAACCACTGCAGGGAGAAGGTGCCACAGACAGTGACGGTGACGATAGAGGTGCTAACAAACAGGATTCTCTTCACAGTGCGGGCTCATGCTTCACGGGCTGCCTTGTTTAACGGGTTTGGCCAGTCCCAGATCCTGTAAGATCTTGGAGCAGATCCCAGGGAGGAACAGGTCGATGTAAAGTCAGAAGTGGAATCCCCTCCGGCCCCAGACAACCCTTCACCCCAATTCTATTCCCACAGTTCGTGGAGTCCACCTAGGCTGCTAAGTCAGGTGAGGGCTGCTGGGTGAGTGGGATGTGGCCACAGCCCCTGCCAGCTCCCTGGCCCAGGAGCCACCTCCCTGGAGGTGGGCACCGATCCTCCTCCGTGGGCCCGCCTGGTTTCTCTTTCTGGCAGCGTCTGTAGTCCCCTGCTCTGTCGCCCGCAACTATTCTCAGCCTCTGGCCCCTTTCACTTTCTGCTCTGCCTCTTCCTGCCTCGGTGGTTCCCCACCACCCCCTGCTCTCCCAGACTGAGACTCCCCTTGCCTGCCCCAGACTCCTCTCTCTGCCTGCTCACAGGCTGGCCTGGCTCCATCCGAAAGCCATGGAGGAGGCCAGATTCGGGCCATGGTAAGGTCTGGGTTCAAGTCTCCTGTCTCCTGCTGGCCATGTAAACTTGGCTGCCTCTTCCCTCGGAGCTTCGTGTTCTCTCCCGAGAGGAGTGCCGGTGCCCACCATTCAGGGCTGGGGCGGGGGGAGGGTGGCTCCCAGGGGACCCACTAGGAATTCCGTCCTTTCTCAGGACTCAGCACACAGTAGGGATGCAGGTCGCCTCTCTCCCAGATGAACTGCCACATTCAGACTCCTGAAAAAAAGCTTTAGGGGGAGTGGCCAAGACAGCCCTGGAGTGGGTGGCCTTGGGCAAGTCACTTCCCCTCTCTGGGCCTCAGTTTCTACATCGGAAACGAGGCAGCCGGACTACAGAGTAAACAGTCGCAATGCAGGTGACTCAGGTGCAGCAGGGGTTAGTTCTGGGAAGACACCTGAGAGAGGGGCACCCAAGCTGAGTCTCCAAAGGAGCAGGGTCTGTCTGTCACAGCAGGTGAGCCAGCGTGGTCCCCAGGGGTACGATGAGCACGGTGAAGGGGCAGAAAGGGGGCTTGGGAAGGGTCTCCCCCGCACTCCATGTGGCTTCTCTTTCAGCTGGCCAGTGCCTCTCGTTCTCATGGCAGAGTGGAAGCCACAAGGCATCTAGCACAATGTCACCCAGGATGTCACCTCGTCTTTTGGCCAGAGCAGGCAGCTTCTAGAGATGGAGATACAGGCCCGACTTCTCAGTGACAGAATTACAAAGTCACGCTGCCACAGACATGGAAACAGGGAGGGAGGCGAACTGGGGCTGCTGTTTTGAGTCCCTCTGACACTCCTTGACACTCTGTGTCAGTCGAATGAGTTCCAGACCCTGGTCAGTGACCGTCCTAGCAGTGGACAGTCAACTCAATTCTGGCCAATGAGGCATGAAGAAAGGTTTTCCTGCTCCTGAGGGGAGTCCCAGGCAGGGGGAGAAGGCTCTGTTCTTTTTCTGGGTGTGATACCTGGAATTTCACTAGCCATCCCAGGACAAGCCTCAGGGGAAACCAACACGGAGGTGTCACAGCAAAGAGATGGAAGAGCCTGGACCCTCAGTGACCTGGTGGAGCTGAAAGATCAACCAGGCCACCCTGCCTCCAGACTTCCTCTAAACAAGGTAGTCCACTGCCAGGCTCTCTAAGGCAGATGACATCAGGGCCTCTGTGGCTTAAACCCAAAGGCATCCCCAGGGATGCCCGGCCTGATCTTGTCTCTGTGAACTTCCTCCACCTGAACGAGCCAGGTCAAAGCTCAGAGGCTCCAGACTTTTCCCCCCACTGATGCTCGAGGGCCCCAAGTGCAGTGCATCATGGGACCAGCCCCCACCCACTGCATGGAAGACTCTTACCCGCTCTTGGCTAAACTAGTATCCACCACCCTGGATTCAGAAGACCTAAGTTTTGGTGAGTTGGGCTGCATCCTTTTTCACTAAGTCTCCTAACATCTCTAGGCCTGATGTGGCTCTTCCACAAAATGAAGAACCCAAACCTGCTTCTGCACAGTTAACACTTAATGATGGCAAAGACATTGGAAAAGCTCTATCAGGCAATGAAAATTTGCAACCCTACAGCATTTTACAGTTTCCCATGTGCTGCTTCTTTTTTAATTTTTTTTGAGACAGTCTCACTTTGTTGCCCTTGGTAGCGTGCTGTGGTGTCACAGCTCACAGCAACCTCCAGCTCTTGGGCTTAGGCGATTCTCTTGCCTCAGCCTCCAGAGTAGCTGGGACTACAGGCACCTGCCGCAACACCTGGCTATTTTTTTGTTGCAGTTTGTCCAGGGATGGGTTTGAACCCACCACCCTCAGTATATGGGGCCAGTGCCTGCACACTGAGACACAAGCGCCACCCTCTTTTTTTTTTTTTTTTTTTTTTTTGAGACAGAGTCTCGCTATGTCACTCTGGGTAGAGTGCCAAGGTGTCACAGCTCACAACAACCTCAAACTCTTGAGTTTAAGTGATTCTCTTACCTCAGCCTCCCGAGTAGCTGGAACTCAGACGCCCACCACGATGCACGGCTATTTTGTTGTTGTTGCAGTTGTCATTGTTGTTTTAGCTGGCCCAGGCCAGGGGTGAAACGGCCAGCCTCGGTGTATGTGGCCGGTGCCCTACCCACTGATCTCTGGGCGCTGCCCTTCGCATGTGCTTCTTAAAAATAATAACAACAGTACTGATAACAGCCAACTTTTGTGGGGCAGCTGCTATGAGCCAGGCACACAGCTGAGTGCTAAGCATGCATCATCTCGTGGACTCCAGCAGACCCATCTATCTCTGAGTCAAAGACTCTCCAGGATCCATGGTCTCTCTGTGATCCTATTTCACTCCCCACTCCCCAGTTCCATCTGCTGTTCACAACCTCACTCCCGCTGCAGCAGCCGCACTGGACTCTCTCTGAACATGCTGGGCACAGTCCTACCCCAGGGCCTTTGCACCTGCCCTTCCCCCCTGCCTGGAGTGCTTTATGTCCAAATGAGTAGCCTGCTTGCACCTTTCCTCCCCAATCCTCAGAGAAGCCTGCCCTGGCCATGCAGATCAAGTAGCAACCCACGCCGCACCTCCTAGCCCATCTGCCTGCCTTATTTCACACCTGTCACTTAGCTCCATCTGCATGCTATTTAACACACTTATTGTTATGGTTTCTTTCTCTTCCCCTCCTAGTCTGTAAGTTCCTCAAAGCCAGGGGACTTGTTCTCTTTTGTTCACTGCCAAGAACCCAGAGCCAGGAAGAGTTCCTGGCACATGATAGGCATGGAGGAAATGCACAAATATATGCCCCTAGGAGGTAAATACCCAGGCTATTTCCATTTTGTGGTGGGCATGCATGAGATCAAGGGAGGGAACTTGGCCCTGATTGCCCATGGTACAATGACATGGAGGTGTGGTAAGATGACGTTCTAGACCAGGAGCTACCTCAGCACCTGCTCCTTTAAGGTCTCTGCTCCTGGGTCTGGCCCCTCCTCTAGGGCCACACTCCAGAGGGCCCCTCCTGTTGGCAACTCTGTAAAGTCTCACATGTCGTCTGATGGAGGTGTGTGACTGGGAGAGCAGGACCGGAGTACACCCAAGTGCACAAAGGCCTTTCTGAAGAGGAAGCAGGTGACAGGAGGGACCAGCTCTGAGGAGGACAGTGTCCTTCACAGCTCAGCTTAAGGTTGAATCCAGCCCAAGGACCTTACTTGAGCCCCTGCTCTAGGCCACTCTTGCTTGGGCCTAAGATCCCAGAGAAGATTCCGACCTGGGTATTAGAGGCGTGCTGGGTCCTTTGAGGGGTTCTATTTTTATTTCATTTCAGCTCTATTCTGATCCTTCTGGTAGAGAGTATCTCCCCATTTCACAGATGTCCAAATGGAGGCTCAAAAGAGATGAAGGGACCTTCCCATGGTCATTTGGCTAGGAAGGAATATCAAGGCGAATGATGATAACGTGACTCCCAACACTGAGTCATAACAAGACTTGTGGATTCTGCCCTGCCCCATCCTGGTTCACTCACTCTGGGGGATGCCAGCCGCCATGTTGTGAGGACACTCAAGCAGCCCTGTGGAGAGCCCGTCCTAGTGAGGAGCCAGGGTCTCTAGTCAACAGCCATGAGTGACCCTGCATGGAAGTGGGTTCCCCAAGCCCAGACTACCCAGCAGCTGACGTCTTGACTGCAATCTTGCGAGAGATCCTGAGTCAGGAGCCCGCTGAGTCACTCCCAAATTCCTAACCTGCAGACAATGTGTGGGACAAAGTTCATTGGGTTTGAACCCAGCCCGGGCCTGCTAAAACAAAATAAAACAAAAAAATAGCCAGGCGTTGTGACGGGCTCCTGTAGTCCCAGCTACTAGGGAGGCTGAGGCAAGAAAAATCACTTGAGTCCAAGAGTTTGAGGTTGCTGTGAGCTGTGACGCCATGGCACTCTACCAAGGGCGACATAGAGAGACTCTGTCTCAAAAAAAAAAAAAAAAAAAAAAAGATTCACTATTTCAATAGTTTTCTATTGTGGTGTGACAAATTACCACAAATTTAGTGGCTTAAAACAACACATATATTATCGCATGGTTTTCTACAACATGTCTGAATTCTTTGTTCGGGGTCTCACGGGGCTGCAATCCTGAGGTCAGCTGTGGTGTAGTTCCCAACAGTTAGCTGTGGGGGGAGTTTGTTCTTTCCAAGTTGGTTCTTGATTTTGGCAAAATTCAGTTCCTATGGTTGTAGGAAGGAGGTTGAGTTTCCTTGCCGACTGTCAGCTGAGGGCTTCTCTCTGTTCCGGCGGCCGACTACGTCTCGTCTCCTGACATGAGACTCCTTCCACTTTCAGTAAAGCGATGGTGCAGTGAATATTTCTTATGCTTCAAATCTCTGACTTCCTCTTCTGCCACCAGCCAGAGAAAAGTCTCTCTCATATATTCCATCTTTTTGTCTTTCTGAGATATTTTCTCTACCTTCTCTTCTAATACATACATTGAAGTTTTAATTTCTGCTACCACCTTTGTAGTTCTTTTCTTGTTCTCAGAATTTTTCTTGTCACAGCATCTTGTTCTTACTTGATGGATGCAACATCTTATATTTCTCTAAGTGTGTTTGTTCTCTTGAAGACTCTTCCTGCTCCCGGGCCCTGGCTCTATTTTCCTGGAGTTCTTTTCCTCTGTTGATTTTGTTCTCTTGACTTTCATTGACTCATGTTAAAAAGTGGAGAAGAGATCCTTTTGCAGTTCATAAGCGTGATGATTGGGTTTTCATGCGCATGCGTGAGATGTGCCTCCCACAAATCTTGTTATGATGTCGGCACATTACCCATCTGACTTGAAAAAAAAAAGTGGAGAAGTGAGGGTGGCGCCTGTGGCTCAGTGCGTAGGGCGCCTGCCCCATATACCGAGGGTGGTGGGTTCAAACCTGGCCCCGGCCAAACTGCAACAAAAAAATAGCCGGGCGTTGTGATGGGCGCCTGTAGTCCCAGCTACCCAGGAGGCTGAGGCAAGAGAATCGCCTAAGCCCAGGAGTTGGAGGTTGCTGTGAGTTGTGATGCCACGGCACTCTACCAAGGGCAATAGAGTGAGACTCTGTCTCTACAAAAAAAAAAAAATGGAGAATTGAAAAAGTCCTTGGGAAGTTCCAGGCTTGTGGACAGACAGGTGAGGCTTGTCCACATGACTGAGCAGGATCTGGCCATCATTGCAGGATTCCAAAACCAGTGAAGCATCTTTTCCTAAGGGGCAGGGGCAGGAGACACAGGCTGGTAGATTCTTGGGGAAAAGCAGGGGGATGAGGATAGAATGTCTCCCGGATAAGCCCATGGCCTTTCCCTTCACCCCTTGTTTCAGGACTGACCTGCCCTCAATTGAATGCTCTGTCCCCAGGTGTGAGCCTGGAGCTCAGTTCCCATTATTTACATATGCATGTATGTATGTTTTAGAGACAGGGTCTCACTCTGCCACCCAGGTTGGAGTACAATGGCCTGATCATAGCTCACTCCAGTCTTAAACTCCTGGGCTCATGTGATCCTCCTACCTCAGCCTCCCAAATAGCTGGGACTACAAGCATGTGCCACCACTCCCAGCTAATTTTTCTGTTTTATTTTTTGTGGAGTCACAATCTTGCTAAATGGCTAGGCTGGTCTTGAACTCCTGGCCTCAAGCCGTCTTCCCTCCCCAACCTCCTGAAATGCTGGCATAATAGATGAGAGCCACTATGCCTGGCCTTGGTTTCTATTTAGAGGGTGCTAATAGAAATTGGAGCTCTAGTGACCTCTTAAATTGCTCCCTTTATACCCCCATGATGCCAGGAAGTGGGGTAGAAAAATGAACCGGACTTGCTCTGCCATTAATGTTAAGACTTTCAAGTTACTAAGCACCTACTATCCACTAGGCAGGGAATCTAAATCAGAGTTTTGTCCCCCACCCCCGCCCAAGAGAACACTTAGCCATGTCTGGAGACATTTTGGGTGTCACAGATTGGGAGTGGGATGGGTGCTGCTGGCATCGGGTGGGGAGAGGCCAGGGATGCTGCTTAACACTGTACAATCCCTAGGACAGCCCCCCAACAAAGGATTACCCAGCCCTGGATGCCAGTAATGCCGAGATTAAGAAATCCTGCCCTAGAATGGTGTGAGACACATTCCCTGACTTCACGGGGAAGGAACAAAGAATTTCTGGTTTGGGCGGCGCCTGTGGCTCAAAGGAGTAGAGCGCCGGCTGCATATGCCACAGGTGGCGGGTTCAAACCCAGCCCCAGCCAAAAACTGCAGGAAAAAAAAAAAAAGAATTTCTGGTTCCTCAGCAGCTCCATGCTTTCATGGTGGCCTGGGGATCTCTTGCTGAAGGGGGCATCTGAGGCTGAGCCAACTTCCAAGGGGTGTTGTACGGGTGAGAAGAACAGCAGGGACCTGTCTGCTGCCAGCCCACGCCAGGTGTCTGGAACGGGGCAGCTGACATGTTCCCCTTCCCGCCCACCCCCCACCTCCTACTTCAACCTCTGGAGGAGAGCCGGGGGTGGCAGCAGCTGCTGGGGTGCGAGTTGGCCCAGACCTGTGGCTCTGCCTGATGCTGGTCCCCATCGAGCCATGTGACAAGACCAGGCCACAAGAAAGAGGTTTCAACAAGCGTTATCGCTTCCTGGAACTCCGACTCGGTGACTTCCCCGAAGACCGGCTGTGCCTGGCGGGCGGGTGGGCAGGCTGTGCAGCGGGGACCAGGCTGCCCCCTTCCTCCCCCGCTGCCACGTCTATCTCAGTCTGACTACCTGGAAGCGCTCTGCCCTCCAGACCCAGCACCCCTCCTCTGGGCTCAGCTGCAAGTTCCATAGCATTCCAGGAGTATGGGCCAGGGGCTGGTCCAGAGGGTTCTTCCACTAGACTCTGGGATGCTTAGGCCAGACAGGATGAGGCTGGGACCCCTGGGTGCCCAGAAACCCACCCCCTCTCCTCTCTGTCCCTGAACAAGCTGCTTGGGCAACTGGCAGTAAAACTTGGCACACATGTGCCTTAGTGTTACTTTCAGAGAAATGGACACAAATCTCCCACCCCATTCATCTGACCCATCAGACGGGCTACTAAGGCAGGCATATGGTTTCTGTTTCTGTCTGTCTGGGCCCTGAAAATCCAGACAGGGGGTAAAAATCCCACTTGGTGGAGGTGGAGCAGTTCAGAAACTCAGATTCTTGGATACCATCATCTCCAGGTGGCTGTGATGACTCTGGAATAAGTCACTTCCTCAATCCTCCAATTCACAGAAAACCCGGTTGTAAATATAGACCCAGTGGCAATGGGGCGGGGCAGTGGGCGTGTGAGTAGACAGTGTGATGGTGAGTGAGGAGGAGGAACCAAGGACAAAATTTGAATCCCCTGAGACAGAATCCTTCAGACCCTCCCAGTGCGGGTTCCTTAACCTACTTTTTGGAAGGAAAGAACCTTAGGCATGTGGCCTCCCTGGGCTGGTTTCCCCAGCTATAAAATAAAGATGATTTAGATTGAACCATATGAAGTTGCCAATCCTCTTGGTCTGTTTGTTTTTTAAGAGATGGGGGTCCCACTATGTTGTTAGGCTGGACTTGAACTCCTGGACTCAACCAGTCCTCCCACCTCAGCCTCTGGAGTTGCTGGGGTGCAGGCAGGCACCTTACCACGATGCTTCTTGAGATTTTAACCTACACAATTGGCTTTTCATGTGAGTCATCCTGACATGATCTACTAGGAGATTGCTTGAAGAATTCAATGTGATCCTGTGAAATATTTAGCTAGTGCTCAATAAACAGCAATCCTTATGTTGTATTATAATACATATTTTATATCTCCTATCTAATGAAATGTCACCAGTGATAATAGTGACACTGAACATTACTAGTTCTTTCACCCACCCTCTCCTTCTCAAACCCACAGCAGCTTCCACTTTCTAAGTGTGCACCCTGCACCCAGGACAGGAGTAAGCATTCTTCGTTCATTCGTCACTAGTCAATGTCACCCCCGAGCAGAGGCCTTGTGCAGGCACAGGGCGAGGGCCCAGCATTTGCGTGCACAAAGGGCATACGCCAACACTGCTTCATTCTGGGTCACTCCTCACTCACGAGATTAACTTGCCCTAGCTGCACCGTGCTCACAGTTAACCTTGAGCTTCTAGCCTTCTATAGTATTAAGGTCAGACATTATTCTATACTGGAGCAATTGATTTTTTTTCAACTCAAATATAGCACCTTTCATTAATATCTTCAGTTTTCCCTTTGTACCCACTCAATGCCCAAGTCCAGGACTGATTTGGGATACTGACTCTATTGCCTGGTGTATTCACCGTCCTTGCAATATAGCAGGTTGTCTGGCTTCTTTGGAAGGAATCCATGAAGAAGGTAAGAAGGACATAGCCGAGGCCAGAGGCCCATGGCACATCACCCAGCCAGTTGGCATGCGTATGTGTCTGTGTGTATGTGTAGTTAACAGTTTACAAAGTCAAAGTGGTATCTCTTTATTTCTGAAATACAAAATACATGTATCTGTAGAAATTAGATTAGAAATAGATTCTTTAAAAATATTTTTTGAGGGCGGCGCCTGTGGCTCAGTGAGTAGAATGCCAGCCCCATATACTGAGGGTGGTGGGTTCAAACCCGACCTGGCCAAACTGCAACCAAAAAATAGCCGGGCATTATGGCAGGTGCCTGTAGTCCCAGCTACTCGGGAGGCTGAGGCAAGAGAATCGCCTAAGCCTAAGAACTGGAGGTTGCTGTGAGCTGTGATGCCACGGCACTCTACCAAGGGCAACAAAGTGAGACTCTGTCTCTTTCTCTCTCTCTCTCTCTATATATATATATATATATTTTTTTTTTAAAAAAAAAATGTGGAAATTAAAAAATAATGTGGACTACTGGAGAATATTGGTGGCAGGGGAAGCTGCAGATATGGGGCAGGGGTATGTGGGGACTCTCTGTACTTTCCATCCAATTTTGATGTAAACCTAAAACTTCCCTAAAAAATAATAAGTTATTCAAAGCAACCATGAATCAGGAGGTGTGAAACAGTAGAAGCCCTGCATGCCAGTCACATGCTCTCAAGCTTTCCTAAACAGCAAATATCAGTAAGAGAGGCAGTCAGCTCCTGGCAAAGCTATCATTGGCTTTTCTACACCCCAAGGTTGTTTTGCCTCTTCTTAAGACATGTGACTCCATTCACTCGCTGGCTCTTCCTTCTGGCCAAACCTGACCTCTGACCTCTGCTTCTCTGCAAACACTGATAACCCAGGACTCTTTGGGTTGTAAGTGACAGAAACCTAACTCAGACAAGCATAAACAAACAAACAAAAAAAGTGGGACCTGTAGGGTGGCGCCTGTGGCTCATCGAGTAGGGCGCTGACCTCATATGCCGAAGGTGGTGGGTTTAAACTCTGCCTCAGCCAAACTGCAAAAAACAGAAAAATAGCCGGGTGTTGTGGTGGGTGCCTATAGTCCCAGCTACTCGGGAGGCTGAGGCAAAAGAATCGCCTAAGCCCAGGAGTTGGAGGTTGCTGTGATCTGTGTGACGCCACGGCACTCTACCAAGGGGAATAAAGTGAGACTCTGTCTCTACAAAAAAAAAGAAAAGTCAGCCGGAAGTCAGCCGGGCGCGGTGGCTGACACCTGTAATCTTAGCACTCTAGGAGGCCAAGGTGGGTGGATTGCTTGAGCTCATGAGTTTGAGACCAGCATGAGCAAAAAGTGAGACTTCATCTCTACTAAAAATAGAAAAAACTGAGGCAAGAGGATCGCTTGAACCCAAGAATTGGAGGTTGCTGAGAGCTATGATGCCACAGCACTCTACCCAGGGTCACAGCTTGAGACTTTGTCTCAAAAAAAAAAAAAAGAAAGAAAGAAAGAAAGAAAAATGAAAAGTTGTTTATTTCTTATAGAAACTGAGAAATTCAAAGCCGAGGGGCTGCATCTAGTGAGGACTTACTTGCTGATGGGGAATCTCTGCAGAGTCCTGAGGTGCCAGCTCAGGCCTATCTTCTTTTCTCACAAAGCCACGGGGCCCACTCCCTCGATAACCCATTAATCCATTAATCCTTTCATCTGGGAATGTGTTGATACATTCATTAGGACAGAGCTCTCATGACTCAATTACCTCTTTTATATATATATATATATATATATTTTTTTTTTTTTTTTTTTTGCCAGGGCTGGGTTTGAACCTGCCACCTCTGGCATATGGGGCTGGTGCCCTACTCACTGAGCCACAGGCACCGCCCCTCAATTACCTCTTAAAGGCCTCACCTCTCAATACTGCCACACTGGGGAGCAAAAGTTTCAATGTGAGTTTCGGAAGGTCAGACTTTCAAACATAGCACATGTCTACTTCGGAGCAGTTATACAGATGACAGGATATAACACAGGTCCATTTCTAGAAGTCACACCTCCAAGACTTTGCTGATGCTGTTCCCTTTGCCTAAGATGCCCTTCCCCACTAAGGCTGCCGGGGTGAGCTCCTTCCCACCCAGGTGTGAAGACTCAGATAGCTTCTCCTCCTGGGAGCCTCCTCTGACTCCACATCTCCCACCCTCTTCCCCAAAGTTCTGGCCTAAGCAGCCATGCACCCAGTAAGGCCTGCCTCAGGTCACACCAAGGCCATGCCCAAGTCCTTTTAATCCTAACTCTGTGAACAGTTCAGATTTACCTGCTCCACTAATAGCTGGCACACATAAGGCACCAAGTACATGTTTGCAGGATGAATGAATGACCTCCAAGGTTTCTGGGGGGTCTCCCGGCTCCAGCACAGGCCCCTGGTTCCATCTCGGTTGGCAGAGGAGGGGGCCCAGGGCGGGGGAGGAAGTCCAGGCTGCATGTGGAAGCACAGGCGGCTGATTTCTAAGAAACCAGCTGGGGACAGGAAGGCTTGGGCAAGGGGTGCTCAGGATGGCTTTTACTTTCAGTTTCCTGGAGCTGGAGTGGAGCAGGAGCTCGGAGTTCTTGGTTGGCAAGGGAGAGTGTTACAGGCACAGCTTCCTGGGGTCAAGGCTGCAGCCACCTCTTTAGGAAGGACACGGAGCAGGCCTGGAGACAGAGAGACCCCGGGTGGGTAGGCGCAGGGGGCTGCCGGGGCTGGAGGCTTCTCAGGCAGGAGCCTGCATCTAAAGGCGTGTGACCTGGCTGAGCTCCCAGGGCTTCCCTTCATTCACTTGCCCTTGGATCATTCATTCATTCACCCAATCCATGCGTCCTTTCCTTTGTCCTTGGAATCTCATCCGTGTTTTCCCTTCCTTCCTTGTTTTTCTTCTTGTCCTTCCTCTACCCTTCTCTCCTCCCTCTCTCCAGCTCTCCGTCTGTGTCTCTCGCTCCGTCTCCGTCCATCCCTTTCTTGCTGTCTTCCCAACTCTCTCTCCCTTTGTTTCTCTCTCACTCTGTCCATCTCTCTGTCTCCTTTACCCACCCATCTCTCTCACTTCCCTTTCTTTGTTCAGCATTCTTCAAACTTCATCATTCACCTAAGATAATTTGTTAGCCATATTTTTTGAAACACAGTCTCACGCTCACCCAGGCTGGAATGCAATAGCGTGATCACAGCTCACTGCAACTGCAAACTTTTGAGCTCAAGTTACCCTTCTGTTTCAGCCTCCCAAGTAGCTGGGACCATAGGCATGCGCCACCACACCCGGCTAATTCTTTAATTTTTGCAGAGATAAGGTCTCCCTCCTGCCCAGGCTGATCTCAAACTCCTGGCCTCAAGCAAACCTCCCACCTCAGCCTCCCAGAGCGCTGGGATTACAGCACTGTTTACTTTTTTTTTTTTTCTTAACAAAATGCTCTCTCCCAACAACTTTTAAAAAATATGAATACCTGTGTTGTTACAGAAAATACTGGCCATGATATCTCAGGTTTGACGTGGTAGATTTCCCTCTAATACACACTGAAATAAACATGTAACTAATAATAACCATTAGGGAGTGTGGGCTGATCTCATACCCACCCTAGGGGAGGGAAGGGCTGTGTTAGTGTTTCCTCCACCTATGGGCCCTGGTTCAGCCTCTGTCTCTCCATGGCTCTTCAGATTAGCCTATCATCTGTACTCCATGCGGGATTGTCATCCCAGCTCTATAGAATTTTGTACTGGGCATGCTTCTACAGGCTTTATAGATACTAATGCATTTAATCCCCTTAATAGTCCTGGGAAATAATGACAATAATAATCCATACTTAAGAAACAGAGAAACTGGCGGCGCCCGTAGCTTAGTTGGCAGGGCACCAGCCACATACACCTGTGGTGGCTGGTTCGAACCTGCCCCAGGCTTGCTAAGCAACAATGACAACTATAACCAAAAAATAGCCGGGGGTTATGGTGGGCACCTGTAGTCCCAGCTGCTTGGGAGGCTGAAGCAAGAGAATGAGGTTGCTGTGGGCTGTGATGCCACAAGAGTTTGAGGTTGCTGTGGGCTGTGATGCCACAGCGCTCTACCCAGGGTAACAGCTTGAGACTCTGTCTAAAAAAAAAGAAAAAGAAAAAGAAATAGAGAAACTGAGGCACAGAGAGGTTAAGTAAACATACTCGTATCATGAAGGGTTATGCTAACAGAGGTCCCTGCCCTCCTGACACTCACAGTCTAGAAAACAGAGCAAACCTCTTGACAATCTCTTATGGACTTTAACAGAAGCAGTGGGGACCAGCAGAGAGAGTCAAGAGGGCTTCCTATGGGAGATGATGGCTGAGTTGGGTTTTGAAGGTTGAATAGGAGTTTTCCAAGTGAAGAGGAAGCAAGGAAAACATCACAGACTTTCTCCGGGGAACTGGAAAGGCCTAGGGAACCATGAGAAATTTAGGATGGCAAGAGCAGATGCAGGGAATGGTAGAAATGATGTGGGCTGGAAATATACACAGGGCCAGGTGATAAGGGGCCTCAAATCTCATGGGAAAAGGATTTTTTTGTTTTTCAATGTCTGGCAGTTGAGGACCACTAGGACACTCTGGGGTCAGCTTGCTTGGTTCAAATACTGCCTCTACTACTTGTAGTAGAATGAGACCATGGACAAGAAATTTAACCTCTCCTGGCCTCAGTTCCCTGCCTGTAAAACTAGACAATGGTGGTGCCTATCTAGAAAGTGCCAGACACAGGAGATCTGATAGCGATACGATACTCACTTGTAATGGAAACTGAAGGGGGCATGGCTGGGGGTGGGTGATTAAATGTGCTGTTTGCATGGTCCCACCCAGGTCTCTCCTAATGCCTGCAAAGAGCTCATAACTCTGGTCCTCAGTTTCCCCCTCCCAAACCCAGAGAAGAGGAGTCTGCTGTAAGGCTCAACTGCGCCTTCTCCTCTCCCCCACACCCTCCTCCCTTCAGCTGAGGGAGCCCTGTAGGCCCCTCCAGGCTGTACCTGAGGTGGTTTCACTCTGACCCACCTTCTGGGAACTGTGGCCTTTCTTGTCAACGGGCTAATGAGGAGGGGACTTGGCAACAGTGAGACAAAAGGCATCCAGGCATCCAGGGCTGGGCTGGGCCCCTTGACTTAGCGCCAGCCCGCCCAGGGGACATTGCCCCTATTCTGCAGCCTGTTCTCTGTGTTGACTAGTTTACAATCACTTCCTTTTAATCCTCTGTGCCCTATGATCTGTGGTTGCCTGCCCCATTTCTCAGGTGAGGAAACTGAGAGTTAGAATGGGTGAAGGGACAGCGAGGCCACAAAACACAGCTGGCAGCCAAGCTGGGCAGTACTGCCCACGCAGAAGACAGGTGCCCCGATGATTTTAGATGGAACATTGGGACTCTTCTATAAAACACTGAGAACCCCTCCCTCCTCCAGAAACAGGGCTTTCCCTGTTTTCTTTCTCTTGTAGTCTTTTTGTTCATATTGGTGCTATTGTGTCTTACACACCTCTTTAATATTCGCTAATCTCCCTCTCTCTTTCCTCCTCCTCCCCAACCTCCACCACCACCACCAGACACAGAATAGATCTTTTGCCCAGAACAGAGCAAGATGTCAGTATCTAGCTAGAAACTAACATGGGGTTTCATTGCTTGTTGAAGACTCACCTCCTTGTGGCAGGTGATTCTGGCTTTTCACGTAGGGCATTTCCCTTGAAATAAAATTTACTTAAGGAAACCAAGTGACTTGATTTGAAAAAAATATTAACTGAGTATCAGAACAGCTGAGGTTTAGCTAGATCTGGCAAAAACCCATAGATATGGAGCTCCAGTGACTGATATCAGAAAGCCTTGGTTTAGAGATCAAAATGAAGGAATGGCCGGAGAATCAGGCCGCCAGGTTCTTCCTGCAGTGTGACCCTGGGCACCACTCTTCTTATCTGCGAAATGTGGATAATAATTCTCCTTGTTTCATATAGCTCTTGTGAGGATTAAAGGGGATATACGCATGAATTACTTAGAACAATGTCTAGCCTAAGTGACCACCGGACATGGGCGACCTGGTAGCCACTGCTGTTATTAGCAAGTGGCCAAGCTGCACGTGGGACGTGGTCTGTCTTCATGGTTATCCTGATTCAATCAGCTGGGGCAGCCAGCATGCTACAAAGTAATTATTATTATAGTTCCTATATTTGGGTGAAGATCCGTTTTCTTTCCTCTTAATCCTCACAACCTGCCTGAAGCAGAGCAGAGCGGGTGTAACTGAGCCTAATGGTGGTTATATAAACGAAGCCACCACAGTCACTGGCAGTCAGGACTTGAATCTAGGCTCTTGGTCTCTGCTCCGTGCCGCCTCCCTGACGGAAACAGGGGTGGGGAGAGGCCCTCCGAGGCTGATTTACTTAGGCCTTACCCGCCCCTCTTCTCCGCCTTGTCTCTGCTCACTGCACAGACCACTGCAGGTGCCCAGGTGCAGCCAGCCATGACACAGCCCTGTCCTTACATAGGATCCTGCTGTTTGGTTCATCATTTGCATTCATGCTCACCAACTACCCCCGCCCCCCAGCTGCCAGGGCTGCAGGCTGCTGCCCCAGAGCCATTCCCCAGGGCTTCTTTTGACCAAGCAGTCCTGGCAACTATCCTGGGCTGAATTCTTAAGTAGCCTTGCAGAGGTCACCAGCCCGCTGGCCTTCTGGGCTGAGTGAGATGCTCTGAGCTCTGGCTGGCTCCGAATGGGTGACCCTAGGTATCCAAAATGAAGCACGAGCCTGCGCCCGTTCAGCACTGCAATGAGTAATAAGATTGTGAGCTTTGGCGTCAGAAGTGTGGGGGCCACATTCTGAACCTGCCTTTCACACGTGCAATGGACATAATTTGGTTGCCTTTCTGAGCCTCATCTTCCTCATGACACATCCTGGTGAAATGCTCAGTAAATGGCATTATTTTAAAGCAGCAACAATGCAAGAATTGAGAAGCAGAGGTGGTTGATCCCAATCAGTGGCCACCCATCCTACCCACTGGGTGTTCCACACTTTCAGATTCCCTTCCTTTAACTTTGCCCCCAGGGAGGGTAGTTATTAGCTGCATTTCCACCAGAGGAAGAGAGGTTCAAGACCTTGGGGCTGTGTGAGGTGGGGTAGGCCAGGAGGAAAAGGTGGGCACAGGGGGCAGGGCTTGCAATTACCACCTTAGCCAGGCATTCACTTGGGACATGCCCTCCCTGGGACTCTTGGTAGTGGAAAACGCTGAGAGTCCAGTGGGCAGGATGTAAAGGGTGGGCCTGGGACCCCGCAGAGGTGAGAGGGGGCTGAGCTGAGCAGGACCTAGCAGGGTTGAAAGACTGGGGAGGGTGCGGTAGGGGATGGGCGGGAAAATCACTGGTGCTGCACGTAGGGGTCCGAGAGTGCCCAGCGGTGTGGAGGCGATGTTAACTCTGCTGACCAGTACACCCTCTACATTGCCCAGGCACAAACGGCACCCAGGACGCACACCAAGGCAGGAGGGAGTGGGTGCATGTCTCAGCCAGACTCCTGGGTCTTCTGGGGCATGGGGCTCCAACAGTGGCAGACTGGACCCCTACTAGTGTAGGGGGAGAAGGCGGGCATGTGCTGTTGCATTGGGGTCATACAGCCATGCAGCTCCTAGAACCCAAGTTTCCCATGAGGGGTGTCTT
>CAUYRH010174363.1:0-32386 GCA_963574655.1 Perodicticus potto
TTGTGGCGGGCGCCTGTAGTACCAGCTACTTGGGAGGCGGAGGCAAGAGACTCGCTTGAGCCCAGGAATTGGAGGTTGCTGTGAGCTGTAATGCCACAGCACTCTATCCAGGGTGACAGCTTGAGGCTCTGTCTCAAAAAAAAAAAGAAGTCACCAACTTAGCAAATTGCCTCTAAAAGTTTTCAGTATTAAGGTCTGCATATATTACTAGTAATAAAAATTCCCACCAACCTAGCATTCACTGGAGTTACACTGTCTTCTACACATCACCCAGGACTTTTATATCCATTAATTTATTACATGATGATGGTCATCTCAGTGTGTAAAATTCTTATCCTCATTTTAGAGATTAGAAAGATAAATCTTATAGGTAATAAGTAACTTTTCCAAGGTGACACAGCAGAATAAATATCCCAAATTTCTAGCAAAGAAGTTAAGTCTCCAAAGTATTACCAGATTAGGGCAAAGAGAAGATCTTGATTACAGCATTGAAACAGCGAACAAATGGTTTCCAAGGTTTTCCTGGTGGATTGTCATAGATACATGCATCTATTTGTTCAGGGAACCATGAGTCTGTTGGGTTTTTTTTTAATGGGTTTGAGTTACTTTACGAGGGTAAATTAAAAATTAGCCTTTAATGTTAGAAGTCAAGATGGTAGTTTTTTGTAGCAAGAAATGATTTGTCATGACTTGGAGGGAGATTCTAGGGCTCTTTTCCAGTGCTGGTGATGTTCTACATCTTATTGGAGGGGGTCATTATATAGGCATGTTTCTTTTTTCTTTTTTTTTTTTTTTTTTGCGGTTTTTGGCCGGGGCTGGGTTTGAACCCACCACCTCCAGCATAAGGGGTCAACACCTTACTCCTTTGAGCCACAGGTGCCAACCCCAGCTATTTCTTTTGTTGCAGTTTGGCCAAGGCCGGGTTTGAACCCGCAACCCTCGGTATATGGGGCCGGCACCCTACTCATTGAGCCACAGGTGCCATCCAATATAGGCATGTTTCTTTTGTGAAAACTCATTGAGGTGGACATGTGTATGTCATATATCATTAAACTTCATGTTAAAACTAACCTTTGAAAATGTCTAAAAACATTTGGAATAGATATAGTGTATACCTCTGAGGAAACTGTTTATATTTATCAGCTGTGAAACAAGCAAGGTGGTGTAATAGGTTATGACTGTGGACTGATAGGTCTTGTTCATTTCTATCCAAATTAAGGATTTCTAAGCTTCAATATTCTTGCTTATAAAAATAAAGGCACTGGACGGCACCTGTGGCTCAAAGGAGTAGGGTGCCAGGCCTATATGCCGGAGGTGGCAGGTTCAAACCCAGCCCTGGCCAAAAACTGCAAAAAATAAAATAAAATAAAGGCACTAAAATCAATGAGATCTATTATAATATTAGCTGTGGGGTTTTTTTGCGACATCACCCCCAAATAAAGGTTTTGGTTTGCCTTGTGCATTAGCTCCAAAAAACATACAATAAGATGGAATTGAATGTGCAATAGATTTATTGGGGGAAACATCAAAGGAGGCTTAGGTAGATGTCCAGCTGCAACACAAGTGTTAACCTTGCAAAAGTGAGAGGGCAATGGAAACAGATTGTGCTTGAAAAGTATCAAGCTTGAAGAGAATGAGAAATAATGAATTCAGTTTTGACATAATGATCTTGAGGTGCTTTTTAGACATCAATCATGAAATGTCAAAGGGAGATGTGAGTCTTAGGTATGCTAGAGTTGTACATTTGTGAGTCATCTACATATAGGCAGTAATGGCAGCCAGAGGCATAATGAGAAAGCAGAAGGACAGAGCACCAAATGAAAACAGAAAAGGGCCTCAAGCATTGAGGAATTCTGATATTTAAAGTCAGGAAAAATAAGGATGAGCCTGCAAAGGTAACAAGTCAACAAAGAGGAAGGAAAATGGCAAAAAAGGAATTATGTCCAGACAGTCAAGGGAAATAAGTAATGATCAACGGTGACAAATGCTGCAGGAAGGCCAAGTAGGAAGAGACCCGGAAACGTCCCTTGGGTTTGGAGACATGGAGGCCATTGTTAATCTCTTATAGTTTAGTGAGGGTGACAAGCAAATCCCCCTAGATAAAAAAAATGGAGGGGAGGCAAGGAGGGAAACAGAGATGGAAATAGTGTTCATATCTAAAATGAAAAAGAATAGATTGGCCTTGGGAAGAATGCAAACAGTTCTTCTATTAAACAAGAACTGCAAAAGAGAATAGATCAGATATAGATAAAGGCAGAAATAGAAATGGAAAGATGAGGGATCCCAACCTTATCTAACGTTTTCTATTTTCTCTTTAAAATATTATCATCTGAGAGCACTGGAAAAGAAGATGAAGGACTATGGTGATCAGAGAGTTTGAAAAAGGCTTTTCAGAAAAAAAGGGTGGAAATTGAACAAACAAGCCTCAAGTTAAAAGGCCCATTTGAGTATATTTATATTTAGAGTAGATCCAATGAGTCTTTCTGAGTAAAGCCAACGTCACCACATACAGGCACAGGAAGAGCAGATTGTCGGGCTGATCTAGAGCTGACTTAATGCCAGATGAGGAAAATAAAAAGCCAGAAGGGAAGGTATTAATGGACTGTCCATAGTGTCACCGAAATAATAGTGAGTAAACAAAGGAAAAGAATAACATATTGAGAGAATGCTAGAAATCATGGAGAGAACCCCAGTACCTGAACTTTTGGACTTCTGACATTAAACAACTCTTCCAAAATCAATCAGTTTGGTTCTCAAAAAAAAGCATGTGACACATCTTACATTTGAAAAATCAACCACACATATGGTAGCAAACACAAACACAAAAATCTCCTTGCCTTCATTATATTTGTGTTCGGGGGAACTCAGACTATGTTTATCATAGTGAAATGCTACCCAGTAGAAATACAACGTGAGTCATATATATAATTTTTAATTTTCTAGTAATCACATGAAAAGAAGTACAAATAAATAACCTCGCCAGATTTTTTTAAAAACAGGAATATATTTATGCTAAAAAAAAATTTCTGTTCATCAAAAATCCAAATTTAACTGGATACCTTGTTCTTTTATTGGCTAAATCTGTCAAGTTAAACAGGTAACATAAATATTAAGACTGTTTCTTCTTTATTTCAATATATAATCAATGTAAAAAATTGAGATACTTTAAACTTTAATTAATTGGAAGTAAATAAAATTTAAAATTCAGTTTTTTATTCACACCAGCCATATTTCAAGTGTTCAGTAGCTGCATGTGGCTAGTGGCTACTGTACTGGGCAGTGTAGTTTTTGACTATAAACACCGGTAGTTACAGACAATGTTCACCATTGTAAAGTCCCAATTGACTAACGTAAAATTAAGGCTCTCTAATTTCCACCAACAGAAGGGGATACATTTGCATAGAAATTATATACAACAGATTGATAATAATGAGCAGAGAAGTATTATATGTATTGGGCAAAAGAGCCCTCTAGAAACCCAGGAGATTATATTGTTTGGACAGAAACTTATATGGAAAATATAGTTCTTAGAGAAACAGTTTCATAACCAAGTGGAATCTAATTTAAATATATATATATTTATATACAGTACTTCAGCAATATATACTGAGAAGAAGCAATAAGTGTTTTCTAAAAAAGTTTCTATCCCAACATGCTGCAGACATTTTTCCCCCTGGGTTTTGCACAAAGCTTGATTCCGAACATGAATATACATACACACCAAAGAAACAGCACCAGAAACTCCGTCTCTGTAAAGACAAACTCTCCCTAAAAATTTCCCATTGCAAAGAGTCGTGAAGTTGGGTATCTCTGATAAGCATGACTATTTTCTCTAAATTCTCTCAGGGTGGTTTTTAGTTTTCCAAAGTGAAAGGAACCTAGATATTATTTACTTCATGGTGGAGACCCAGAAGAAGAATAATGGCAGGTGGAAAGCTCTCAAAAAAGAATGTTGAAGCTGTCCTCGTCCTCTGGGAGAAAACAATCTGAGTCTGATTGCAATGCCTTCCTTTTTACCCTGCCATTCTTTTTACCTGCAGAAGCTGTGCTCTCCAAGAACGTTCATCTGGCAGCTCTTTTTGGTTAGCAGAGAGAGCTCTGTATAAATTCTAACCCTGCAATATGATCCATCATGGACAGAGGAAAATACAATTTTGAAAGGAAAGGGAGATAATTCTTGCATTGATATTTACATTTCCCAGAATGTATAAAACTATCATTTAAAATTAATTGCTCACAAAACCAGGATCTCACCAAGAAAATGTTGCTTTGTTCAGAGAGAGACTGACCTGTGGCCCCCTCGATTTGGAGACACTGTTTTAATTATCCTTCTGTCTTCACTTCTCAAGTGAATCCCCATTAATGGTTCCATTTATAAAAAATTCTCCTCCTTTGTATTTTTGGTCTCTTGGAATTTAGAACTCATTATTTCATTTTTAATTAGTAAAAAAGTGAAAACTTCTAAACTGCCGAAACAATGCTTTTTTTCTCCAGTCTACAAATTGAGATTTTCCCTGTGACAATTATGGGACTGGTTTCAAAAGCTTGAATCTACCATACAGGTAAGGTTAATGTTCCAGTTTGTGTGGGAGGATGGCATAAACATTTTAATCATCTTACAATGGCTGGGTAATGCTTGAACACTGGAAAAAAACAGCCAAAGTATACTACCAACTTGTAGTTCATTAAGGCATGAATTAAGGAGCAATATCCAAAAAGAGAGGTCACCATTTAGTGAAAAATCACTTACTTCCACTACTTAGAACCTACTGAGAACCAACAAGTTATGTATCATTGAATATATTCAGCACACAACTCTTCTTATCCCTTTCTTTTTCTCCTTAATCTCTCACACCAGGATAAACCCTACAGAAAGATAGCTTGGTCTAGGATGAAAATATCCTGGCTGAAAAAAATTCAATTGTCTTCTATCCTAAAAATGATGACTACCAGTTCTGTCAAACATCTATAAAACTGTTAGGAGACAATTTTCTGTGGGTCTCTTAATTTTGCACATTTTGCAAAATAAACACTGATTGCTTTTTCTGGACTGTGTTTTCAAGGATATTTGTAGAGTGAACATCCTTAGAAGAATAAGATGATGTCTCCATTTGGAACCAAGGGCAGGCATGCTTAACCAGTAAAGTAGAGATAATACCTTCCTATAATCAAATAAAGGAACACTTACTCCCTATTGTAAGATATTTGGGTTCCCTAAATTCAGAGTTCTTCTCCTAGAATGTAACCCCACTGGGTGTGCAGATGTCGGCTGGCCCTTTTTTGCATCATGCTGTGGTACATGAAAAACTAGAAAAAAATGTTTATACTCTAACCATTGCTATTATTCTAGGTAATAAACAATTTTTTGTCTCTTACCCAGGAGTCTTTTGTCTTCTACTAGTATCCATCAAGGTGAAACAAGCTAACTTGTTAGTTTGCAACCAGGGCAAAAATCTCAAACCCTTCATAGTTTTTTTTTAATTGTATTTGTGTTTAATTATTATGGGTACATTATATCAATAGAAGTATATCTTTACGGGGTGATGTGACTTTTCAATACAGGCACACAAGGGAAATTAATCAAATCAGGGTAATCGTGGTATCCATCACCTCAGCCACTTCTGATTTCTTTGTGTTAGGAACATTCCAATTCCACTCCTTTAAAGGATACCCTAACAGTTACAATCACTTTGTTTTGCTATCAAATATTGTTCATTCTATCTGACTAGCAATAGATATTATGTTTTGGTAACTATTAATTATCTGGACTTTATCTTCCCTTTCCCACTATCCTTTCTATCCTCTGGTAAGCATCATTCTATTCTCTCTGTCCATGAGATCAATTGTTTTTACTATTTAGCGCCTACAAATGAGTAAGAACATGTGAGGTTTTATCTCTCTGTACGTGGCTTATTTGACTTAACATAATGTTCAGTTCTATCCATGTTGTTGCAAATGTCAGGATTTCATTCTTTTTTGTGACTACATAATATTTCATTGTGTATATGTACAACAGTTTCTTTATCCATTCATCTATTGATGGACACTTACATTGATTCCAAGTTTTGGATATTGTGAACAGTGCTACAATAAATGTGGGAGTACAGGTATATATTCAATATACTGATTTTCCCTCCTTTGGATATATACCCAGCAGTGGGAGTTCTGGGTTATGTGATAGCTCTATTTTCAGTTTTTTGAGAAGCCTCCATACTGTTCTCTATAGTGACTATACTAATTTCCATTCCCACCAACAGCGCACAGGGTTCCCCTTTCTCATCTTTTCCAGCATTTATTATTGCCTGTCTTTTTGATCAAAGCCATTTTAACTGGAGTGAGATGATATATCATTATAGTTTTAATTTACATTTCTCTAATGACTAATTGTGTTGAGCATTTTTTGTACACCTGCTGGCCATTTGTATGTCTTATTTTGAGCAATGTTTATTCAGACAATTTGACCATTTTTTAATTGGGCTGTTTGATTTTTTTTTCCCTATTGAGATATCGGAGCTCCTTGTGTATTCTAGTTATCAATCCCTTGCCAAGCAGATAGTCTGCAAATATTTTCTCCCATTCTGGGTGTTGTCTCTTCCCTTTGTTTATTGTTTTCTTTGCTGTGAAGAAGCTTTTAAGCTTGATGTGATCCCACATGTCCAATTTTGCTTTTGTTGCCTGTGCTTTGGGGTTATTACCCAAGAAATCATTGCCCAGATCAATGTTCTGAAACACTTCCCCAATGTTTTATGTTTTATTTTTTTTTATTTTGTAGAGACAGAGTCTCACTTTATCGCCCTTGGTAGAGTACCGTGGTGTCACACAGCTCACAGAAACCTCCAACTCCTGGGCTTAGGCGATTCTCTTGCTTCAGCCTCCCGAGTAGCTGGGACTACAGGTGCCCGCCACAACACCCGGCTAGTTTTCTGTTTTGCAGTTCGGCCGAGGCCGGGTTTGAACCCACCACCTTCGGTATATGGGGCCAATGCCCTACTCGATGAGCCACAGGCACCGCCCCTAATGTTTTATTTTAATAGTTTTATATTTAAGATCTTAGATGTAAGTCTTTAATCCATTTTGATTTGATTTTTGTACATGGTGAAAAACAAGGGTCTAGGTTCATTCTGTTGCATACGGACATCCAGTTTTCCCAGCACCATTTATTAAAGAGACTGTCCTTTCCCCACTGCATGTTCTTGGCACTTCTGCCAAAGTTAAATTCACTATACATGTGTGAATTTATTTCTGGGTTCTCTACGCTCTTCCTCTGGTCGCTGTGTTTGTTTTTATGCTAACAACCTGCTCTTTGGGTTACTACAGCTCTGTAGGATAATTTGAAATCTGGTAATGTGATTCCTCTACTTTTGTTCTTCTTACTTAAGTTGATGCTGCTATTCTGGCTCTTTTGTGGTTCCATATCAATTTTAAGATTTATAAAAGGCAAGACTCAGTCAGCTAGGGAAAGAAGCATAAAGATAGACTTTGCCACTCAAATGCCTATTTCTGAAAGTTCAAGCTAAGGCTGGAGCAGGCTAGGGAGTGCCGGTTTTCTGGAGCACGTATCCTCACCTGGTCACAACGCATTGGCGTACTGCACACTGTCCCTCAGGGGACGGTAACGGTTTCATGTGTAAAATGTATTTCTGCTGCAAGTGAGGAGGTGCTCCATTATGATTATAACCGGCAGACAGGATCTGAGCTGACCTGATCATGCCGTACAAGGTAGAGTTAAACTCTCAAGGTGAAGGGTAACTAGTGGGATGTGCGGTAATTTCAGTAAGCTTTTTTTTTTTTTAGTTTTCCAAAATGTTCCCTTTTTATAAACTGCAATTCACCGTTTCATCTTTTCAAGTACGCTACCCACCCCAATCTAGAATTCAACGTGTGCTACAAAACACAAATGATGACAACCACAATCTGCAGTGTTTATAGTTGTGCTTTGAGTTGAGGTTGCCGAGCCCAGTCTTCCTAAGAAAATCGCCTGTGCCTCTGATTCTCCCAGGAATCTATAGGTCACAACAGGGTCTAAAAACAGAGCTGAGCAGAATGGATAGTCCTTATTTGGCATGATCATTTTAGAAGCAGCGGACAAACCTTCTCTTCAACCCTCTAAGGTCCCCTCTCATTCTCAAAATTAGTCCAGCCTAGCTCTATGAACGGATTTTAGAATTTCTGAGGAGGCGCTCCATCTGAGGTAAGCGGGCCTCATATATAAAGCATTACCAGTGATACCCAAAGGGCAAGAGACACGTGAAGAGAGAGATACTGTCTTTGCCAGAGGGAGGCCTGCAGGAGAAGGTCTTGGACTTCTGGAGAGAAATCCCCAGAGAGGAGAGGGGTTCCACAGAGCACAGATGAGGAGAGACGGGATGCAAGAAGACCCAAAGACAAATTGACTGGACCCAGCCCATCCCTGCCCTCCCCGTGAAGTCACGCGGCAAACTCGACAGTGGATGAACTTCCTGCACGTCAGTTACAACGCACTGCTGCCAGCAGACAGCCTGACTTCCTCCCTAATGGTAAGGTTACACAAACAAACAAACAAACAAACAAAAAATCTACCCTCTGTGTCCATGAAGCCTTAAGGGGTGAGCGATAGGCCGTGACCTTTTCTAACATTACCTGGAGAACCAAAAAAAAAAAAGAATTTCCCTTAGAAACAATCTCATTCTTCACTTTGCCTAAACATAGGGAAACAAACAAATAAATATTTTAGGCAAATGTGCTAATTGACTACCTGCAATTTTACTTTACAAAGGAAAACCCTGCTATGTTTGGACTAAAACTAACTTGAATAATGAAGCCCTTTCCAGGAAAGTTCAATTTGAGAACTGGCTATATGTTTCAGCAAGAGGCTTTTGACCCCTGGGAAATACAAGAAGGAACGTGAAGAAATAGTGAGAATTGATTTTCTGTCTTTTAATCCTGATGGGAAAGCTTCTTTTAAAGATTTCAATTTTTAATGAAGACATAGAACAGATGACAGGACTCAAGAGCTGCTAAGAGTTTGATTCTCCCCCAGCCATCTATTCCGGTTTGATTCCCTATGAAGATTCAATGCTTAGGTCCACTAGTGAGGGAAGGAGGGAACGAAAATAATGTGTCTTGCTTCAAACTTATAACGGCCTCCAGCTCTGCTTTGCCCACTTTAAGTAGATTGCTTGGTTTGGCCCCTTACACTGTTTTCTCTGGAAACCTCTCACACTTCTTTTGGGTTGCACTCCTAAGCCACTGGAAGTGGTCTGGCTGGGCAAGAATTAGAGTCCAAGTACTTTTTTATGACTTTATTTGACCTACTCCTTTTGAGTATCCTGTGCTTTAACAAACACAGAAAACAAATGTATGGATAATTTCTTACAATTATGTCCTGTAGGAAGATTTTGTTGTTCCCTACTCCTTCTTTCCAAGTCTTACTGCAAAAGAATAAGCACCGCTGAATCCAGCTAGTGACTCCTATGGAAAAGTTTACCACAGAAACATTTGCAATCAGTTAAGACTTTGGTCCCATAATGCTTAGCAAAAGAAGCTGAAGACCAACCATTCGGAACGGAAATGGAATACACGCGCCAAGCCTCATAGCTAAGCTTTAAAAAGTCACCCATGAAAGATGTGCACTTTTCTCATTGTTTGGTGCCCAGTAAATGGAGACAACAGTGGCCGTAAGGAGAGTGTACCCACTATTATCTGTGTCTGCATCTGTATAGAATGTTATTGGCCCCTTGGCACAGCAGTAAGTCTCACCCACATCTGTTTCTACTTTCATTTCTCTTACCCTATTCATTTCTGGCCAGGAGTCAAAAAGAACTGCAAGTTTATAAGTGCCACGGAGGCAGGTCTACGGTTGGAGGGAATATTTTCCTTTTTACTAAGCCTGTGTTTCTGTTTTGATTGCTTTTTTCCTACTTCACTTAATTAGGAGTAATCGTAATGGAGTAAAGGTTTTTATTAATATTCGGGAAAGTTACATTTTAAAGTGCCCACTTAGAGTGATACAAATGCTGAGAAACGTTGCTTTTACTGTTGTACCTAGATCATACAGAGAGACAGCTCTTTGTTGAGAGCCCATGGGTTTTAGAGTCAGGCAGAGTGCATTCTGACCCTAGATCTGCCACGTACGGCTATCAGACCTGCAGCATAGGCTTTCTCATCTGTGTAAAAGGGAATGAGAAAAATCCAACAGCTGTAGGTTGTTGTGAAGATGAACTATAAATACAGGCTAAATGCTTCAAAAAAGGGGGACTATTATCAATAAAGAATAGCTCTTCTTAGCAGTTTGCACTAGTGAAATGCAACATTCTGGTCGCACTCTGCAATTTGAAAAAGAAAAACTTGCTGGTTATCATCCCTACAAAATCTAATTATCACGTAGTGGTTTTCCATTAGGTCCAATAGAATGTCACTGCTATTAATAAAAGGTGTAAAGGCTTACTGAGTCATCGAAGTTTTATTTGCTTAGTGTGAGTGAATGGGTCCAAGGACAACACATTTATGTTTGGGGAGAAAGAAACAAATTTCTAGAAAAGGCGATAGCACACTAAACATATCAGAAAAAAAATCAGAACCCTGATAGACATGAAAATAAGTCCTGGTATAAGGAATAAAGGAAAACAGTGATTATCTGCTACAAATCAGATAGTACATCTAAATAAAATTGATAACAAGATTAGCCAAAGAAAACCATTTTCCTTCTCTCTCTACTATTCTCTTGATTATAATCAGTGTTAGCTTTTCACTGAAGGGAAAAAGGCAGGCTCCGGCTAGGTAAAGCCAATGCCAATCTTGGTCAAGCATGTACAGTGACAGATGGATTTGCCTCAGAATGTCAATTTTGCTCTGTAGCCAGTAATATTAAGCAAGAAGACTTATCTACACTCATCTAACTGGATCATAAACATAACAGACACTGAAGTCTAAAATAAAGAATTTGAACAGATTTAAAGACAACAACACTTTAGGCATTTATTTCACTTCTAGAGCCAAGCAAAGTTGAGTAAGATATATTGTACTATTTTGATAGGATTTACTCAACCAGCTGGGTTTAAAGGTTTCTTCTTCTGCAAGGGTGATGGCGTTTGCTGCATCAGGGGAGATATTTATCATTCTTATCTTTAAAGCTGTGATTATTTTCTATACTTCCCAACAATTTCTCAGGTACCCCAAAGACAGCCACATCCATCTATATTCTCTAAAAATAAATTTTGCTTCTTCTCTTTCTCTCTCTCAGGCAAGGTTGACTTTCATAAAAGTAGACAGAGATTCTGCTAAACATTGGAATCTTTCCTTTAATCGGCTTTCTTGTCTCCTATCTGGTATTACTTACTTCCCTCTGGGTCATTTCAATGAAATTAGACCTCACCATGCCATACTGAATAAAGAAAAGGAAGACTATGAATTAATGAAGTTTGGGTAATGTAATTCTTTTAATGAAATTCAGGCTTATTGCTTTAAAGAACCTACGGTAATTAAAACTAGACTGAGAACTGCTTCGCTGAGATTCAAATTTAATAAATAACGAAGCAAGATTTGCAATTAGAATAGCATATCTAGGCACCAGCTCAAGTATTGCCAACACCTGCTTATATTGTAAATATATTTTTTATTCATGTATTCATTCTTTCTGTCAACACAAAGTTACTGAGCAGGTATTATGTGCTAGACAGTATGCTAGATGCTAGGGGTAGAATGGCTAACAAGAGTGAGTAACTTCTTTACCCACTTGCTTCTCATGTATTTGGAAAAACTTTTCCTCTAATTAAGCTGCTCCCCCATGATCTTATTTATATTATTCAGCATATTCACATAATCTAAAACTCATGATTAAATCTTAATTCATGAGGCTTTATGCTACCTTTTTTCAAGGGCATAACTATTCAGTAATGCTTCTTTTCCTGCAACTATGTGTCTTAAAAGATAAAAAGCTACCTGAATCTATTTTCTTTTTCTCTTATAATTTACAGGAAATGGATGCCTTTGACTAGATGTGATTTAGTAGATCAATCTTTTTTTTTAATTTCTACTACACCAATATTATAAGAGTTCTAACCAACAAGAGAAATATTATAAAGTCAAAAGTACAGTAAAAATACAGTAGAAATACATATTGATGGAAAAAAAGCTGACCCCTCTAACAGTGCACAGTAATACAGTTGTCTAAATTGGCAAGATTACTCTGCAAAGATGAGCACAAAAGGATACAGCCTTTTAGTGCTTGGGCGTACATCTGGCGCCTCCAAAGGACACGCCACCATGAAAAGCACAGCGTTCCAGAAGAGGAATGGAGTCTGGTGGTCCCAAGATCTGTGGAGAGCTTTTTCTTATTAGGGATACAGTTACTCCTAAGCACTAGAGTTGAAATCAAAGCCTGACCAAATGCTGTCAGGATTTGGGCCGAGCTTCTTCTCTCGGTGGGCTCTTTTGTCAAAATGATGAGGTCAGACCAGAAGTTCTTTAAAGCAGTGCCCCCCAACCTTTGGCACCAGGGACTGGTTTTATGGAAGACAATTTTCCACAGACTAAGTTGGCAAATGGCTTCAAGATGATTCAAGCACATCACGCTTGCCTTAGATCACTAGGCATAAGAAGCGTGCAGTCCAGACCCCTCACAATGCACTTGGGTAGGGTTGGTGCTCCTGTGGGAATCTAATGCTCCTGCTAATGAGCAGGCGATGACATGAGCAACGGGAGTGGCTGTAAAGGAGGATGAAGCTTTGCTCCCGCCAGCCACTCGCCTCTGCTGTGAGGCCCAGTCTCTAACAGGCTATAGACTGGTACTGGCCCATGACCCAGGGGGTTGGGGACCACAGCTCTAAAGGAACTACCAGTGTAGACATTCTTTGTTTCTAGAATTAGAGTTCACACCAGAGCTGCTTCCCAGGTGGAAAACTTCTTTAAAAACAGTTGCTCTGGGTGTCACCTCCCTGCTCTACTACTCCTTCGGGGATTTCCGCAGGAGACAGTGGTAAAAGTGGCAACTCCATGTTATGGGTTAGATTGTGACTCCCCAAAATATGTATGTTGAAGCCTAACCTCTAGTACTTCAGAATGTGACCTTATTTGGAAATAGAGGTTTTTAAAGGGCTAATTAATTTAAAATGAGGTCATTAGTGAGGGCCATAATCCAATTAACTGTTGTTTTTATAAAAAGGGGAATTTAGCTTTTTTTAGAATTGATTTTTAATTAAAAACCGTAACTGTATACATTTATGAGGTACAATGTGATGATTTGATATTCAATGTGGAATGCTTAAATCAGACCAATTAACACAGCCATCACTTCACTTGTTTGTTTGTTTTTTTGTGGTAAGACATTTAAAATTTACTCATACTTTTTCTTTTTTTGAGACAGAGTCTCAAGCTGTCACTCTCAAGGGTAAAGTGTCATGGTGTCCATAGTTCATAGCAACCTCCAACTCTTGAGCTCAAGCAATCCTCTTGCCTCAGTTTTTCTATTTTTATTTTTTATTTTTTCAGTAGAGACGGGGTCTCTCATTTTGCTCGGGCTGGCCTCTAACTCCTGAGCTCAAGCAGTCCACCCACCTCGGCCTCCCAGAGTGCGAGGATTACAGGTGTGAGTCACCGTGCCCGGACTGCTCTCAGTTATTTTGAAATATACCCTTGCGTTGCAGCGGGATTTATATACAGAGGAAAGACAATGTAAAGACACAGGGAGATGGCAACAGTCACCTACAAGCAAACAGAGACCCCTGGAAGAACGAGTTTTCCACAGCGCTCAGAAGGCCCCAATCCTACCAGTACCTTGATCTCAGGCTCCCACCCTCCAGGGCTGCGAGGCAGACATTTCTGTCCCTTAAGCCATCTAATTTGTGATACTTTGCTGCAGCAATGCTAGCAAAGCAATATACACCACTGAAATGGTTGCAAGAAAGAAGAAAAAGTGTCTATGTCAAATAAAAGGAAGCAGTGCCTTGGAACCTGGACTTCCTGCCCCTTCTAAAGACACACCCCAGTTTTCACCTTTTCCTTTCATGTGTCTTCTTGCCTCCCCACAGATCCTGCTCCCTAAAGCTGCCTCTAGGCACATCTTAACTAGATATAAGCAGGCTAATTTGATAGATTTGTAACCTAATTTGTCCTTGTTTACCCACCCGACTTCCCTGCCTCAGAATATTTTTCCTTGTGGGTTGGACATTGTAATGCAGAGCCCTTTTAGCTACAAAATCTATAGAAACATATGTGGTAGGTAATCAGGAACCTCTGACATTCTGAGAGGAGGAATGGCATGATTAAAATGCTGCTTGAGAAATATAATTAGTAACCATTCAAAGGAGGGATTAGAAGGAGGGAGAAATAGCAGCTGAGGGACACTGATGATTATAATTGCCCAAGCAGGTCCTATGACCACGTCCTCAACAAGATCAGACTAATCAGTGGTTCTTAAACCCGACTGGGCAGCAGAATCACCTGTAGGGCTTGTTAAAACACAGATTACTGAGCCAGCCCTAGAGATTCTGTTTTATCATGTGTGGGGTAGAGACCCAGAATTTCTATAAACCTAAGAGTACCAACTCAATGATAATTGATCATGCAAATTCTGTTTTATTTGGGGACACATTAGCTAGGAATTAGAGGCTTCAGAACCCAAAACTAAGGGAAAAGATGAAGTAGCGGTGTCCTCCAATCTGACTACAATCTTAAATTAAAAACATAGGCATTATCACTCCAATTTCACCACCCCCCTGACCCCAGTTGACAATAACTAATTTATAATTTGCAAAACTTTTCCATTTGACTTTCAAGAACAATTGGTGAATTCACAAATAATTGTTCAGTTCATCATTCTATGTAAGTAGGCTGAGAAAATATTACCCCCAATTTGTTGCTTTAAAAAAATGACACTCACAGGGGATCTTACTCCATCTCATTTCTGTTCTTGCCAAGATTTTAATAATTTGCCAAAAAGATTAATGTCCCAGCTCCAGAAGTTGCCCTTAACATATATGATGAAAACAATATTAGACTGATAATTAAATTCACACAACTAATTTAAAACAAAGCACCACACAATCAGAATCCATTAAAAACAGCCAATCAACCTGAACAGACTTTGTCTCCATTGGTAAATTATGGATCTTGCTTGAATATTCATCCTATAGGACTGCCCAAGCTCCTGGTTCTTCCCTGTGTTCTTAGAATTTATTTTACATAAAGCAGCTTCAAGCTACAGATTCAGCAAATGGTCCCTTGCCAAACAAGGAGAAAATAAGGTGCTTATTTCTGATTTCCTTCAAGTTCATGAGGAGAAAACTCCCAAGAACTGTACTTTCTATTAAATTGAGAAGAGGAATGCGTGAGGAGGAAAGAATTTTGCTCCACAATAGCAGTGCCACATGGCTGACCAGCTGGAGCTGAGCCCAGTTGTGGCTCCACCGCCCTCTCTTCCAGAGAGAAGCCAGCGTGGCTCAGCCGCACCCTGGAAGGGTGAGAGGTGCCCTCACAGAAGGAGTCTGCCCTCAGTCTCCAACAGAGAGGCCAGCCCCCCCTTTCTGTAGCAGAATGTGTGTGGTTATAAAACCTTTGTGTGCTCTCTCTCTTTTCCCAACTCATACTTTTTAAGTCAGTTTTGTGGCTTTCACATGAACATTTAAGTGTATTGGGTCTTCTCAGGCTATCTTTGGATTTAAATGAGCAGTTTTTATTTCCCTGGGGCTTAATTTCACTCAAAAGATGAGGGTTCCACACTGACACTTGAGAGACAGAAACAGAGGGAGAGAGAGAGAGAGAGAGAGACACCACTGAGAGATCAACATTTCAACCCCTCCTTCTTGATCGCTATTTAAAGCACTTCTTCTGACTTGGGGGAAAATGTAATATATAGTTCCTTAATGTGTTTAGTTAAGGACCTCATGAATCATGTGGATTTCTCCACAACCTAAGTGGTTATTACGCTGACCCAAGGGTGCGCCGTTCTGTGGACACTTCATCTCTGTGTCCCTGTTTATTTGCAGCAAGCGAGCTCATTCTGTAAGACACTGATTAGAGGGACAATGGAAGTCGCTATCTACTGTAAGTTGCATACAGCAAAAAAAAACTGCCAAGTGTTGTTCACATAACTGAAAAGGCTGAGCTTTTAGACCTGATTGTGATTTTTGGTTTAAGGCTTCCAATTCTAGCTCAGACCCCCAGTAAGGGCAAGATTACTCCTTATCTCAATAATACCTTTTCAGGAACAACGCTCTAACCATGAAGATTGGAGATTGCATACAACTTGCTTTATTTAAAACCTCCTTTTTAACTTTAAAATTTTAGTTCTTAGTCCTTGCAAAGCTAAAGAACCAAAGCTGCTTCCTTTGCTTACTTCTGGATTTCAACTTTGCAAGGAATTTTATTACTTGGAGAAAGGCAGTGGGGGATGGTAGGAGCAGTGAGTTACTTGGTGCAACTCAGAGCTGAGTGTGAGGGAGACGCTGGGCTTTCTCACCAGCTGTTATACATCAAGAAGAGACAGGATTTTCGTAACCCTTTCCTGGCATGTTAGTTTCAAAAGAAAAGCTAGACACTGTTCTGATAAAGAATTTTTTGTGGGAAACATATACACAACATAACGCTATAATTTATTCATAGGTAAACACGATTAATAGAACGTCACACCGTTGGTTTCTTTGTTTTTAATTATCACAAGAAAGTGTGAAAACACAGAGGCATTAAACAGCTTGGGTATCACTGACATCAAAATGGGACTGCTATTTGCTTCTTTCTCAAAAAAAGGACTTTTTTCCCATTGAGGAGTAAAGAGAGAAAACACAATCTGAAAATTATAGAGTGGGACCTGCTCTTGGGCAAAGCCCAGCAGTGTGTTTGAATGTGCCTCCCTTAAGGGTTAAGTCCAGGGAGCCTCCCAGGAAATGACAAAGATCCCATAGCCAAAGTTCTGCTCGCTCCCCTGCCCCCAACATCCAGACTTCCAGACATCAAATAGTTAGAAAAAGTGTTTGGTTTGAAATGATTCCTGAGGTTTAGTTTGCCTCCCAAACCACATTCTTCTTATTCTCCTCCCCCAGCCCACTTAAAAAAAAAAAAGAAGAAGAAGAAGAGGAAAATAGCTTGGAATTCTGATGATAGATTCTCATAAAATAGTCCACGTTGCCTGCTGAGGCAGAAAAAAAAGAAAGAAAAGGAAAGGAAGAAAGGAAAGAGGGAGGGAGGGAGAGAAAATCTATATAAAGTCATGACCGTAGCTACTAAAAGGTCGGTCTTCGATTGGAAACACTCGTCTGCCATTTTTTCTTTCTTTCTTTCTTTCTTTTTTTTTTCCATCAGGAAACAACTTTATACAAGGAATTAGGGGGGATTTTTGTTTGTTTGATTTTGAGACAGATCTTGATTCTGTTGTCTGGGCTAGAGTGCATTCTTATTTCACTTTATCTCAAATTCTTACTATAGTTTTCATTTTGCACTTTTCATTGTAACAAGTTAATTACATTTTAGCTCCATGACAGCAACTATTTTCCCCTCCCATAGATATGGAGACATCAACTATTTTCTGAAGCTCAAGGTCCTTGGACATCCCCAAATCCTTAAGTCAGTCTGTGGTCATTTTTTAACCTATAGATACTTGGGGCCCACCCTTGAAAATTCTCATTCAGAAAAGTCTGGTTTGGGGCCTTAGAATGTGTAATTGGCTCCTCCAGTGATTTTCTGGAGCTGAGCTTAGAAAACACTGCTGCATGTGTACACCTACACACACACACACACGCACACATGCACACACGCATGCACGATACACATGTTGTCCCCTTAATGACAACTATCTGAGAAGAACAGTGACCATTAGGGGTTCTGTTTGTAATTCTATTGTAGAAAATATTCCATTTGTCCTTTACTGCTAAACTTATTGAAAAAGTGGCCAGTCTGGCCTCACTATTCCTACTCCCTAACCCCTCAGGCCACTTGCCCCATGTACAATCTAGCATACTCTATATGATTCCTAAGTCGGTAGCCAGTGGCCTCTTAATCATAAAGCTCAATGTTCTTCTCTAGTCCTCTGCTTCTTAGACATATTTTCAGCATTTAACACTTGACCATCTTCACCTTACTGAGGCCCCTCCTCCTCTGGCCTATGGGGATCTAAACTCACCTGCACTCCCCCAGCTCTCTTCCTAGTTCTCCCTTGACTCCTTCTGTAGACCAGTGGTTCTCAGCCTGTGGGTTGTGACCCCTTTGGGGGTTGAACTACCCTTTTAAAGAGGTCACTTAAGACCATCCTGCATATCAAATATTTATATTACGATTCATAACAGTAGCAAAATTACAGTTATGAGGCAGCAACAAAAATAATTTTATGGTTGGAGGTCACCACAACATGAGGAACTGTATTAAAGGGTGGGAGCATTAGGAAGGTTGAAAATCACTGCTGCAGACCCTTATATTCTTTCTACTACAACTCCTCCCATCACAACTCTCCCCCCACCACCAAATCTGTCCTTGGCTATTTTGCTTTCCATCTCCACAAATTCTCCTCTGACAGAGCTTATCCAGCCCCCGTAACTTCGACTAGTATCCCCTCACCAGTAGGCTCCCAAAATACCTGTGTGATCCTCACCTCTCCCAAACACCATTCCTCTTCACTTATTGCTTGCAAGATTCCATTACCTGGCTCTTCCACCGTCGTACCAAAGCAACATGTTAAAAAGGCAATCAGTATCTTCTCCAAAACCCACTGCCCATCAGAGTTTTCATGATTCAATAAAAGGTAACTCAATTGCTCAGCTATCAGGGCTCAAAGCTGCAGGATCATCTCTGATTGGTTCCTATCACTAGCCCACAACACCCAAACAGGAATCAAGCCCTGTTAATTCTTACAACCCAGTATCTTCAACCCAGTTTCCTCCTTTCCATTCCTAGTGCCAGACTATAAATTCTATTGTATTTGAAAAATGAGGATGCTTTTTGAGAACCAAGTAATCAAAGAAAAATTGTAAATGATCAAGATGAAAGCTGAACAATCCTTGAAAGACAGGTAGGGTTCTAGTAAGTCAAAGGAAGGGTAGGAGGGAATCTGCTGGGAAGATCAGCTTGACTAAAGGTCCAGATTCTGGAATAAGCATGGCATTTGCAAGTACAATGAGAATTTGTTCAACAAAAGCCAAGTGTGTTATTTACTATCCAGAGGCTACTCTCCAATAAACCATGCTTTGCAGGTAATCACACCCTTATGCAATCTCGTCCTCCTAAATTTCAGGTAGCACTGCGGCTCTCCTTTTTTATTATAGAATGTAATGGAAGTGACACTGTGTACCTTTCGAGGCTAAGACAGAAGGAGCTTTGCAACTTCCTCTTTGGTCTCTTAGACCACTCCCTGGGAGTCAAATAAGAAATCTTATGGCTATCCTAGAGATGCCAGATGGAGACATGTCAGCCAATAGTTCCAGTTTCCAGTCTTCCAGTAATCTCTGTTAAGTCAACAGGGATGTGAACAAAGCCATCTTGGACCCTTTAGATCATACCAACTGCCATCTGAGTCCTAAGAGACCTCAGTCAATACCAAGTAGAACAGAATAAATCTTACTTAAATTCTTGATCCATAAATCAAGAGATATGATAAAATTGTTGTTGTTTTATTCCATGTAGTCTTGGTATATTTTGTTAGGCATCAATGTATAACCAAAACACAAAGGCAGATTTTGGGGGCAGTAGTAAATAGGATTAGATTATAAATCGTCTGGAAAATATCAAGCAAAGAAACTCTTCTTACAATATATGGTTAATAGGGAGCCAATGAAAGTTTTTGAGCAGTAGAATAATAAACATAGACTTGTTACTCTGACAGAAATATACAAAAGGCAAAGATATAAATGCCAAGAATTTGGCAACTTGGCTTAGAAGACCTAAGGTCCAAACTTGGCTGGGTGATATTGAGAAAGTCATTAACTTGAGTCTGCTACCACATGGAAGTGCTGTGACGGTTAAAAGGGTAATACACAGGGCTTTGAAAACTCATTCTAAATGCTATGTAAAATATATTATTGTCCAAAATACAAGAGAGGGACTAGAGAAAGTTGGGATCTGGGATGATTGGTTTAGTCCCTCTCTAACTTTACTTCCTGCAGAATTCGTAAGCTGTACGCTAGACAGGCTAACTGTGAAGAGTAGTTGCAGCATGCCACACCTTGTAAACCTTTCCCTGATTATCAGAGTTTGAATTAGTTGCTCTCTCACTGGTGCCTCCACTGTACATTGTCCTCTACAATTCCATATTATTTTAAATGACAGTAGTTGGTTTACATATTTGTGCCTTCCTAATTAGTAGACTCTGAGTACCTTTGATTACCTGGCACATGGTAGGGTCTTAATAAATGTTCAATTTTTTGTCTATTCACTGGAACATTAGGGATAGCAACATAAGAAGGATTGAAATAAGAGGCATCTTAAAAGGGAAAAAAATACAGGACTTTATGATTGATTGAATTTCTAGAAAACAGAATAAGGAAGGATCAGTGAGAATCTTGAGGTTTCAGATGTGTGCAGCTATAAAATATGAATATACGATGAGACTCAATGAGAATCATAAGAATTCTGAACATAATGGAAGAATCTTGCAAAGTAGAGATGTGAATTTTTTTTTTTTTTGAGACAGAGTTTCACTATATTGCCCTCAGTAGAGCGCCGTAGCATCACAGCCCACAGCAACCTCAAACTCTTGGGCTTAAGCTATTCTCTTGCCTCAGCCTCCCCAGTAGCTGGGACTACAGGTTCCTGCCACAATGCCCAGCTATTTTTTTGTTGTAGTTGTCGTTGTTTAGCAGGCCCCGGACTGGGTCTGAACCCGCCAGCTCCGGTGTATGTGGCCACTGAGCTACAGACACTGAGCTGAGATGTGAATATCTTGAACTGAGAAAATGGCAAAGAATAGAATAGAAACATCCAGATATAGTTGTAAGTGTAAAATTAACCTTCATTTCACGGAATCAGAGTCAACTTTGAGTGGTAGTGCTTATATCAGCGTGATGATATCCAGTATCTCCTTAATAAAAAAGTCTTTTCCAAGGTATTACATAGAGAGAGAAAAAGAGGCCCATCTTTAGGGATCAAGAGAAAGAAAAAAAGTGATAGAGAGATTGAAATCTATTGACATTAATAAAACCACCAATGGTGGTATCACAGCAGCCAGCAGCAGTTGCCTACTGCCACTTGTCCTACAAAACATAGCAACTCCAGGGCAGCACCTATGGCTCATCGAGTAGGGCACCGGCCCCATATACCGAAGGTGGCAGGTTAGAACTGCAAAACAGAAAAATAGCCAGGCGCCTGTAGGCCCAGCTACTCGGGAGGCTGAGGCAAGAGAATCGCCTAAGCCCAGGAGTTGGAGGTTGCTGTGAGCTGTGACGCCACAGCACTCTACTGAGAGCGATAAAGTGAGACTCTGTGTCTACACACACACACAAAAAAATAGCAACTCCAGATCTAAGTTCAGCTCCTGAAGCCTGCCTTTCCCCTCCTTTCCCCATCTCTGTTAATGGTACCATCATCTACTCAGTGTTGCAAACAAAATTTAGAAATCATTCTAAATAATTCTTCCCTTACTTGTGATATTCCCTCAACAAGTTCTGTGAAGCTATGCCCTGAAATGTAATTCCCATCCTCCTTCTCCTATCCAGCCCCCACCACCGTGTGCAGTTGCTTTTGCTTTTTAACTGCTCCTAATATCAGCTCCCCGAGGCCCTCCTTCCCACTGCCAGGACAATGAGAGCCTCTCTGAGCACCCCTCAGTCATTCTCCATTCCTCCCCACATACACCTCCTCCATATGAATGCTGCCTACTTCTTCACATCTTTTCTGATTCTTTGCATCAAGCAGTCATCTTCTAGCCTTGGGAAATTATATGCAGATATTTTAAACACAGCAAGCTTGGAAGGGAAATCATCAGTTTTCCAAGTCCTCAAGTCCTTTCTTCTGCCGGAGTCTCCATCATAGAAATGTAACCACAGTGAGTTAGAAATCTGGTGGTCAGGGCGGCACCTGTGGCTCAAAGGAGTAGGGCGCCGGCCCCATATGCCAGAGGTGGCAGGTTCCAACCCAGTCCCGGCCAAAAAAAAAAGAAGAAGAAGAAGAAATCTAGTGGTCATAGTTGATTCTTCCTTTTTCTGATTCTCACACCCCCAATCCACCTAATTCTCTTCATTCCAAATGTTATCACTCCAGATCCTACCACAATTCCTCTCTCATCTGAAAGAGTCTCTAAAGTTCCATTTTCCCTTCGCCAATCTATTTGCTAGACTACAGGCAGTTTTCTTTCTAAACACACATTTGATCAGGGTTAGAGTTAGCATGAGGATCAGGCTTAATATTTGGGTTAGGGTTTGACACTTCTCAGAGGGTTCTCACTGCTGTTAGGATCAATCCTTCACACTCCTTTCAATACTCTCCCTGAGTATCCTCTGGCTAAGTTAGAAAATACCTCTGCAGACTCAACCCCTACCTGACCCATCTCCCTTCCCTCCACTAACTCGTATCCATTTATCATGAGCTGACTGAGTTCCCTTCCCAAATTCATACTAACCCCAATGATAGTATTTGGAAGTGGAGCCTTTGAAAGTTAATTAGGTTTAGACGAGGTTATAAGGATAGGGACCCCCATGATGGGATTAGTGTCCTTATAAGAAAAGGAAGAGACACCAGAGCTCATTTGAGCACACTTGTTCATGGTTGTGATCTCTCTCACCCCCCCCCCACATCCCAACCCCCCTGGAGGACACAGTGAGAAGGTGGCAGTTTGCAAGCCAAGAAAAGGGCCTCCACCAGCAAGCATGTCTGCTGGCACCTTGATTTGGACTTTCCAGCCTCCAGAACTGTGCAAAATAAATGTCTGTTGCTTCAGCCACCAAGTCTGTGCTAATTTGTCATAGAAACCTGAGCTAAGACACCGTTAGTTCTGAGTTTGTCATTTCCTTAGATTCTTTCCCCTGCATGCCAGGGCTTCTATCAGGGCCTCTGCCCTGTACACCCATGGCATCCTACATAATTCCTCTAAAATGATGCATACCAGCTTATTATCTAGGTTTGTTTAATGCCTAACTTTTCTTCTAGACTCTGAGGCCAGAAGAGTAGAAATCCAACTACCTTAGATTTTTAAAGCCCATCACAGTGCCAGAGACATAGTAGGCATAAAATGCATATTTAATAAATGCATCAGTGAATAACTTAATTGCACCAGGCTTCCATCATATTGCATATTTCCTGTTTATTTCCTGGAGTGCCAGGCCAACAAATCCTCACTCATCAAGATTATCACCTCTTCTAGGGGCGCCACCTTCATAGTCCCAAGTAAAGCTAGATACTTCCTTTCCGCTTTCTCACAGACAGATCTCTGTCACTAATTTCTTCATTGTTTATCTCTCTCACATGCCCACTAAATTATGAGCAATTTTGGAGGCAATTATCTTAAGCATCTTTGTATCTTCACTGCCTATGATAAAATAGGCAGTGAATGAATGATAAATGATTCACTGGAGAGGGAGAAAGTTTAAGTAATATTGAGAGATGGGGCTAGCTTACCTGATTTCTGGCTACTTTATTGCCTTGTTTGAGATGAATTATAAAGATATAAGAAACAATATTTTATTTTTAAAAAGAGATGTCAAAAATAAGAATGTAAATATAGTCATTTACATTACAAAACACCTTCAGTTAATTATAAGTCCACTCTGCTCATTCCTTATTATTCTTTTTGTTCTCAAAGAACATTTTAGCCCATTCTTTGTTGTTGTTTCATTGTTGGGGATTCATTGAGGGTACAAAGAACCAGGTTACACTGAATGCGTTTGTTAGATAAAGACCCTTTTATAATTGCGTCCCGCCCCAAAAGCCATTCTTTGTTTTTAATAACAACTTAAATAGTAGAGATGTCTTAGTGTTCTTTGAGAAATCAATGCAAAACATTAAAGACCATACAATTTTAAGTTGTGTCATGAGTTTCCACTATTTTTTTTTAAACAATTCTTTTTCTATTTGTAATTTTTCTAAGCATACTGTCATTCTCTAGCTTTAATTTTTGGAGATAAAATCTATAGAAGGAACAAATTAAAATTCCAAGAATTGGTGAACTGTTCTCTTTCAGACCTCTGCCATTGACTGATCACAAGACGTTGATGGAACCACTTAGGTCTCTGGAATAACTCCATTATGCCTCACATGACATGGGGCAATCTTGACCATAAAAATAAAGTAGATGGTCTCTTAAATCCTTCTCATTGGTGTCGAGGGTTTATCTATACAGTTTCTCCAGCTTGGAGAACATTTTGTATTATTTGAGACCATTATTGGTGGCTCACATCAATTTATCATATTTTTACTAGTTTTTCTTTCTCATAAGACTGTGTACTTCTATTTTTAAAAGAATGTGAAATTCATGTAACATAAGAACATATGAACATCTTAAAGTGTAATTAACCATTCTGCTGTGTTAAATTCAGAGTCATTTAGTACATTTTCAGGCTCAGGCCAATGCAACCATAACCACTATCTACTTCCAGAACATTGTCATCATCCTCAACCATAACCACTATCTACTTCCAGAACATTGTCATCATCATCATTGTTGGCTTGTACCCAACTAGCCGTCATTATCCACTGTCCCCTCCCCTAGTGATACAGGACAGGTGGCGCCCCAGCAAGCTGGAGGACCTGCCCCTTCCACCTCAGCGGTGTTGGTGCTGCCCCCAGCTGGTAGAGGAACCAGCAGGCTGGAGGATTAGAGGGTAGGCAAGGGGAAGGCCTCCCACCCCCAACCCCACTGGAGGCTCTAATAGCCACAGGGGCAGGACAACTGCTAGGGAGACACCGGGCCTTGGTGTCTCCTTCCCTTTGCATTTATGACTGAACAGAGAAACCACATTTCCTATGCCTAGGTCAATTTCATTTAAGTTTCCCAGGTCTCGATACACTTATTCACCTTGCCCCAGTGGAAAGGACTGTATCCATTCATCTCCTGGCCTCATATACAAGGAACCCATGCACCTATATATATACCCCTAGACAAACAGCCAGGGGACAGACAGACAGAGAGAGAGCAAGCTTTCTCCTCCTGACTTAGGTTTTTCTCTCTGGCAAGAGATTTGGTGGTTTAGTATTCTTTTATTTTCTGTAAATAAATCCTGTCTTACCACTGATCTGTGGTCCATGGATTCGTTCTTCAAATCACTGAGACCAAGAACCCACTGAAGATGAAATTCTGGTATCACTAGCACCTGGCCACCACCAGTGTTTTGTGTTTCTGTGGATTTACCTATTCTAGATATTTCATGTAAATGGAATTACACAATATCTTTTGTACCTGGCTTCCTTCACTTAGTGCAATATTTTCAAAATTCATCTATGTTGTAACATAAATCTAATTCATTCCTTTCCATAGCTGAATAAATTTTCCTTGTATGGATATGCCATATTTTATTTACCCACTCACCTGTCGATGGACATTTGGGCTGTTTCCACCTTTCGGCTACTGTAAGTAGTGCCACTATGAACATATCAGCTTCTTAAAGACTGGAATTATTTTATCATTTTATTTTATTGAGAAAGGGTCTTGCTCTGTTGCCCAGGCGTGAGTGCAGTGGCATCACATGGATCACTGGAACCTCAAATTCCTAGGCTCAAGCAATCCTCCTACCTCATTCTCCTCAGAAGCTGGAACCACACGCATGCACTGTCATACTTGACGAGTTTTTCCATTTGGGGTACATTTTCAGGCCTTTGCAGCCATAACCACCATGTACCATTTTGGGTACATTTTTAGGCCTATGCAACCCTGGTCTTGCTCTTGCTCTGGCTGGTGTCAAACTCCTACCTCAAGCAATCCCCCATCATGGCCTCCTAAGTGCTAGCATTACAGGCCTCCATGCCTGACCCAAGATTAGAATCATTTATTTCAATATTCTCTGTGTCTGGGTAATTAGTTAACCAAAAGTGTTATTTATAATGTCATAAATTACTATTGTAACCAATACTCTAAGGCAGGCTTATGCACATACACACACACAAATCCTGCTTCTGCTTCCATCTTTCTCAAGTAATGATACCAAGTGTCATTAATAGACCAAGCCAGAAAAGTCACCTCCATTTTCCATATTTAATTGACCACCATGTCCTATCTCCCCTTCCTCTCTGCCTTCACTGTTTCAGCCTTATTTTAGTTCAGGGCCTCATCCTCCCTGGCCTGCAGTATCGTGATACTTTTATAAGTGACTTCATAGTCTCTTATGAAGAGACTATGGGTTGTTTGCACTGCTGCTTGGTTATCTTACTAAAACACAGGCTAGATAGTTTCATTCTCCTGCTTAAAACTCTCCAGTTGTGGGCAGTGACTGTGGCTCAAGCAGCAAGGGCGCCAGCCCCATATATGGGAGGTGGCAAGTTCAAACCCAGCCCCGGCCAAAAAATTAAAAAAAATAAATAAATGAAAACTCTCCAGTTGTTCTTTGTGGATTATACAGTAAAGAAAGACTCCTTAATACGGCACAAGACGCCTTGTATAATTTCCCTCCACCATACCAGTAGCCTTATCTTTCTATTACTCTTTAATTATACCCCATCTACTAACTCTGAGTATGTATTGATATTTTCCAAATGTGCCTCCCTTCACTCAACAAATTTCAAATGAGTACCAACTCTGACTCCAACCATGATGAATTGTATAGACACTGTGTTGAACAAGGCAGGGTCCCAGTCCTCCCAGGGTGCACCGTACAGAGCAGAGATCATATTGGCATTTGAAGGGGATAAGTCTGTTACAGGGCCCATTCTGTGCATTGGCTTCTATTCACTAAATGCCAGTAAGGTGACAGTCAAAAAATGTCTCCAGATACTGTCAAATTTCCCCTGGGGGACAAAATTGCCTTGGGTTGAGAACCACTGTTCTAGAGGGAGATCATTATAACATTAATTATTTAAGCACAAATTATAATAAATGTCACCTCCAGCTAAACATGTTGTGTCATATTTCTAACAAGGGTTTCCTCTCCTCTCTGCCTGGTGAATTTCTCCAAGGATCAGTTTCATTGTTCCCTTTTCCTGGAAGCCTCCTCAACTTGCCCAGGCAGAACTATTTACTTCCCATTCTTGGATCTTCTTTATGAACTACTTTATACCTTGTTAATATAGTTTTCACTGCAAAGACACAAAATTTCTTTGTTTCAGAGAAAATACGTTATGTTCTCAGGGTAAGCAAAGTAATCCCACCCCATTAGTGAATTGCCCCTACTTCAAATTTCAGTAAACAAAGGATTCCCGTACATGCAGATTTCATTTTGTATACTTTTTCCCAACCACAAGAATTTTAGTTCCAATATATAAGAATTATGAATCACTCCTGTTAGGGATAATTAAAAAAAGAGGAAATTGGGTGATAAAAGTAAAGAAAAGCAGATGGTATGGCAGTAACAGAGGTTTGGGCCTTGAGGCTTTGGGAAATAAGAGAATGTGAGGAGGTGTTAACCAGGACCTTAAAAAGGCACTCCCATAGCTTCGAGGAAGTAGAGAAGGGATATTTGTCTGAAAGGCCTGATGGCATGCACTTTGGGGAGTCATCTCTGGGACTGAGAATGCAAGAGTCAACAATCCCAAGTGATGAAATCTAAAAGGCACTGTACATTTGGATTGTGGATCAGATACAGGGTGAAAGATCTTTTCATATTTATATTATCTTTAGCAAAGCAAATTTATGGGCATTTCATTGAAATAGCAGGGGAGAGAGACCCTGAGAAATTTCACTTGAACAAGAGATACTAAATGGAAAGCAATTGTATCATAGGCATCATTCATAATTTAAGATGTGAAAATGTCACTGATCCTACTTTATTTAGCATGCTGTCTTGAGAGTTCTACTTTAGAGATGATACAAAGACTTACAAAGGTTTGCATTTAATCCCCCTATAATTGTATTGTTCCCCCCTTCAAACTAAAGTTCCTTAAATTGCAAAATCTCTTTTCCCTCCCGTTGGGAAGAATCTGCTGTATTTGTAACAGTCTCCTGAGATTGGAACCTCTTACCTTTATCCCGCTACCTAACCCCGCATCTACACCCAACACATAACTCCATCGTTCTTTCTTAAACATACAATTCAAAATAAGATGTGGCAAGGGGAACTTGCAAAACCCACACTCTTCTCTTGTATGGAGATTCCAAGAGAAAAGTAGACACAAGGAGTGTCATTTCTGCAGGCCTGGCAGAAGTGGACTCAGCTTCAGACAATAGGTGGAAGTCAGAAGAAAAGAAAGCCCAGAGACAACAAACCAGAACTGCCATTGGAGAGGTCCTACATGAAGGAAGGCAGGTGTTGCAACAGATGCTGGAATATAGAACTCTGGGGAAATACTACTAGAGATCCAGGCAGGCAGGTCAGCAACAGTAACTGACATGAACATGGAGACATGTCTTTGAAGTTTAGGGGTAGAGCTCCATCCCCAGGGCATAAGCAAAGGGCAGTGAAGGGAGGGCTGCCAAGATCCTGTCTTAGGCTCAGTTCGTAACATTGCGTCTTGCACGGGGGGCAGAAGGTTTGTTGAATAGATTAATGAATCAATGAGTGAAAGTTTTTACCAATTGTGCAAGAACCAGGCACGTTATCAAAACAGAAACTCAAGTGTAAGAAAATAAGATAGAGAATCTGTTATAAAAATGGGCATATAATTTAGTCTGGGTTTTAGAAATACAAACGAAGCCCACACAAAAAAATGGCGTCACAGATTCAAATACAACGAACAATGCTCAGAAAATACTAGAACTGGAGCCTCTTTTTTTTTTTTCTTTTTTGAGACAGAGTCTTACTATGTTACCCTCAGCAGAGTGCTGTAGCATCACAGCTCACAGCAACCTCCAACTCTTGGGCTTAAGCGATTCTCTTGCCTCAGATTCCCGAGTAGCTGGGACTGCAGGCGCCCGCCACAACGCCTGCCCACATATTTTTGTATGTGGCTAGTGCTGTAACCACTGTGCTACGGACACCAAGCCTAGAACTGGAACCTCTCAATTTCATCTTAAATGAGGACAGAGCCTATTCCCAGAATCTGGGCAGGACTGTGTCTGCAGGTGTGCGTAAATGGCCACATTTGTAAAATGAGGTGCCTGTCAGAAAAACCCAGCAGGGACTCACAGACACTAACAATGACTTCTGCAACTGCTTTAATTCAGCATCTCACACATTCTGAAATTCTAAATAGGAAGATTTGTTCCCTTACTCTACTGGATACTTCAGAAAGAAAGCCCATTTCTTAAGGCTCCAAAGTGTCATTTTATTCCAGTATCAAAATGTGACATGGAAACTACAGGGGACAGAAATATATGTCTGTGATGTCAATGTATAAATAAAACGTTTCAAAACATCATCTGGACCTTTGAAGGCATTTTCTAGAATGAGTAATGGATCTGCAATAAACCAGGAACTTTTTTGCCTCTCCTGATCATTTTAATTACCAAAAGAATTATACCCCAGGTCCACAGAGTGGTGAATTCCAAAGTACTGTAACAGGGGGAATTAACTGATTAATAGAGGAAATGAGGCTACAACCTAGACTTCATTAGCACCAGGTTCCAACTATTACACAAATCACCTTTCTTAAAGCGCTAATGCAAATACTTCAGCACACTGTAAACGTCACGTTACCCAAATAACTTTAAATAAACTAGGGACCAGCAAAATAAAATGGTCTTCCTTTGATGTTACAAATATGGCAGTAAAAAATAATTACTAACCAGAATGTTCAGCTTCGCCCCCTTGAACCAGGGGAGAGAGTGGCCAAGGGTACAAAGTTTCAGTTAGATAAGAGGAAGAAGTTCTGGTGATCCACTGTACAGCAGAGTGGCTATAGTTAATATCGACATATTGTATATTTCAAAATAGCTAAAAGAGAAAATTTTCAATCTTCCAACCCCAAAAGAATGATAAATATTTGAGGTGACACACATGTTAATCAGCCGGCTTCAAGCATTCCACAACATATATATGCATTGAAACATCACATTGTATACTGTATATATATATGTAATTATTGTTTGACCTTTAAAACTAATAGAAAAATTGTAAAAGAAAAGCAGTAAGTTAACAGACTTACTAAGGAGAGCAAAATTAACATGAAGGGGGTTTTGTGGAGTGAAGCAGAAAGAAAAAAAGGTGTCATCTTACTTGGATTCCCACTCTTCCATCTTGTCCTGTTCAGAGCTGTATCTTCATGATGTTATCACTGTGATTTATCTAAATCCAAGTTCAACCGTAACAGTCACATTCCTCAACACCAGCTCTCCAACTGAAGCATGATCAGAATCTCCCGGCAGGCTTTTTAAAGCACAGACTGCTAATAGCTCACACCTGAAGTTTGTGATTCGGTAAGTCTAAGATGGGGAATGAGAATTTGTGTTTCTAACAAATCCTAATGTCACTGGTCCAGGGACCACACTTTGCTGAACCCCAATTTTATCCTTGTAAAATAGTTGCTACCCTTTAGATTGTTGTAAAGGTTAGATGTTTGCAAAATATTCTAGACAAGTGCCAGATGTTATTTTAACTTAAAGGAAACAGAAAGAAACTTTCAATCAAGAGACTAGTACCCTAGTTACAGGTCTACCATAAGCTGTCACTTACCTTCCCTAGGTACATTTTCTCATTTATAGAATGGATTAATTCATGCAACTAGGACTTACTGAACACCTGTTGCATATCAGACACTTATCAAGCATTAGAAATATGGTAGAAAAGCAAATATTAATTCTATACATTTATAATTACAATTATGATTGGGATGGTATTCAAATTATCTTTCAACACTAAAAATGAATGACTTACAATTAATAAAATTAGCTTTTCGCTATTCCTAAAACACTTGGTTCTTCATAAATTTGGCTTAATAAAATAAAATGTTCATGAGCTATCAGGGAATAATTGGGTGAACTGGCTAAATGCATTCATGCATTGTATAAGCAAATTTCATGTGTTGATTGCCACTATATCAACAAAAGGCAACTTTTAAATGTGTAGGTTAAATAGCAAACCATCAGTGAAGAAAATAATGAGTATTTACATTTAAGTTCCTTATTCTCCACTATGTATGCCAAATCGGTATTGGTTTATTGAGTAAATATTTGTTGACCATCTCTAATCCAGCACAATGCCAGGATTTGGGGGTCAAAATGTGAATAAAATAAGCATTATCTCTGCTATAAAAGACCTCACATTTACACTAAGCTAGTTAATGAACAATTAGTTCTTTTAATTAATCAACTAGTTTTATAACCGGTATTAGATACTAAAATACAAGCCATTTGGAAAATGTAAAACAGGAAGACTTGACCCATTCCAGGATATCAAGGAAATCTTAGACAAGGCACTTCAGCTCTGTGAGCCTCAGTTCTCTTACTTGTAAAATTGGAAATTATAAAACATACCCCACCAACATTTAGATAATGATTGTTGGCACTTTGAGATTGCTTATGTTAAAATCCCCCCATTCTTTCTTACACTCTATAAGGGGTAGTTATGAAGTCACATTAACTAACTGGAAGATTATCATACTAATTGAAAATTCAAACATCAAAATCAAATTTCAAATTTTAAAGAATTCACCAATAATACCATTAACTTAATTTGGCAGTTATTTTTAAAATAAAATATAAACTATATTAATTCTCCATATGGTACACATAGAATTAAATCTTCATAATTCTTTTTCTATATGTAGTATATGAACCAAAGAGTATGTATCTTGATTCATCCCCAGGGTGAATCAATTGATTACCAACACCCTGACCTTTTCTTGCAACTGAAGTAAAAGTCTCCTTATTTCTTCCAACTACTTGAAAAGAATTGAAAAATATGATCCTGGAAACCAAGCCAACCAAAGTTCTAATAAACCAGAGTGGACTTTTGGAATGCATCAGCATTCTGGTGCTCTACAATTTAAGGACGATTTTGGAACTGGCTGAAAAAACGTAATCAGCATCTTCTCAAAGAAAAAGGTGGACTTAATTGAAAGCTGAAACTTGTGTGCCCTAATAGATCTCTCTGAATTATGAGGCTTAGAATAGTCAATAACAGGATACCACAAAGCAACCAATTCCATATAAGAATACTCAGAATCATGCATAAATAAAGTGGTTGTCTAGTTCATACTTCTAAAGTTGAAAAATGGGGCACTGAAAATTAAACCGAGTTTCATAAAATATGAAATAAATAGACTCTGTCTACACATTTAAACAGACCTCATGGGAAAAAATTGATCATTCACTACCAAGATGAAAAAAAAAAATCTTTATGCTCCCGAATGTTCCTGCTTCAATATTAAAAAATGAACGAGGAGGGACATAACATGGGAAACCCAAGGAAAAACATTTTCATGGAAGACTTTAGAATAAGAGTTAGTCTTTCCTGTTTACATGGATGGAGCTGGA
>CAUYRH010174369.1:0-10652 GCA_963574655.1 Perodicticus potto
AGTTTTTTCCCCAAAGTCTCAAAAAATAGACAACTAATAATTTATAAATAAAAGTAAAAGTTAATTTCAAAAAACAGATCATGCCAAATATTGTAGACGATAGAAAAAGAAGAAATAATTCAAAGTCATTCTACTTAATCAGGATACACCTGATATTAAAATTAGAGAAAATATATTGTTATAAAGGGAAATTACAAACATATTTCACTTATAAATTAGGATGCAATATCCTAAACAACATATTAACAAGTTGAATAAAAATTAATGTTTAAGTAATGTATTTTGGTCAAAATTGAATCCAGATTATGTAAGAATTAGTCACTATTTTCTATTCTTTTTTTGTTTTCTTTCCTTCACCCCCTCCTTCCTTCTCTCTCTGTCTGCTCTCCCCTCAATAACTTCTTTTATGGATTGTGTTTTTGTTGTCAGATCTAAAAAGTCATTGCCAAACCCAAGGCCATCTAGATTTTTTCCTATGTTCTCTTCTAGGATTTTGATAGTTTTGCATTTTACACTTAGGCATTTTAAGTTAATTTTTTTGAAGGGCATAAGTCTGTTCGTACAGTCATCCTCTTTGTGTGTGGATGTTTCGTTGTTCACTATTTGTTGAAAAGACACTTTTCTCCATTGTATTGTCTTTGCTCCTTTGTCAAAGACAAGTTGACTCTACATGAGTCTATTTTTGCACTCTCTGTTCTATTCCATTGATCTATTTGTCTTCTCTTTCCCTAATACCATGCTGTCTTGCTTACTGTAGCTTTATACTAAGTATTGAAGTTCGTGTCAGTCCTGCAATTTCCTTCTCTTTTAATACGGTGTTGGCAGGAATTCTTTTTAGAAAAAGTTTTCCCAGAAATTACCCTGCAAACTTCCCTTTCTATCTCATTGCTTGGAATTGGGTCACATGGCCATTTCTATCTGCGAGGGAGGATAGCAAAGCAAGAATCTGATGAAGGACACTGATATTCCCATGATTGCTTAGACCAGTGATTCTCAAAGCGTGGCCCCTCAAACATCAATATCAGCATCCCCAGGCCTGGAGCATCAGCTTTCACTGAAAGCTCTTGGAGGGCTTGGAGCCAAGCAATCTGTGTTTACCAAGCTTTCCAGGTGATTCTGATTCCTGTAAGGTTTGAGAACCCCTTGAGTAGAGGATTCATGTTTCATCTTTTGGGGCTGAACACATGGCTGTGATGAACAAAATTAGAATTCAGTTAGCAAAGAAAAAATTGTGGTAAGTATCTGCCCCAGCTGTCAGTTAACTGCAAGCCATGGGACCACTCATTGGGAAGCTGTCTTCTTTTCTTCTTGTAAATTGGTGGCCTTTGGGATCATTGAATCAGTTCGGGGAGGCCAGCTTGTGCTCTGATAACACACGAACAGTTTACTTTCACTCCTGCCAGGTCTTCAATGTCTGCAGTTTGCTATGGCAGAGGAGAGAGCTGGGCATTGCACACTGGTTCTTAAGAGCTTTGGTCTCTAGTCAGAGCCTGTTAGCTTGTACCAGTTACATGGCCCACCTGTAACTGCAAAGAGGGCCTAGAATGTTTGATTTATCTCCAGGAATGGGAAGGGATGGGAAAATTGTTGAGAACTAGTACTGTGTTTGCACATTTCCTGGGATATACCTTTGGGCCCTACTCTGGGGTGACAAAAGCATCCCTGGCATTTAGCTGCAAATGGCTTGTGCAACACTTTTGGGGAAATACTACTACTGTGAGACTCATTATTTCACATCATGATTTGTTAAGTGACTTGCTTGGAGCCACACTGCGAGTTAGGGGCAGGACCTGGGTTAGAACCAGTAATCTTGCCTTAGCTTTTCCAGGTGGGCTGATAATATGAATGTCAGATATATTAATCCACATCTTGACACTAATGTAGAGTTCAGAATTGTTTAGCACACCATGGTAAGTATCGTAAAAATAATTTTTCCTAGGTTTCCAAGTGGGGAGTTCTGGGCATTTATCTGGGAAGGATGATTATTTGGGGTTAAGCAGGCTGACACATTGGATTCCCAGGCAAGTTCTGGAAGTGGGCCGCTCTCTCCCCTGCTTCTTGTGGGCCAGGCTGACTGCCACTTAATTGGATGCTATAGGAGAACAGGTCACATTTTCGACTAGATTCCATTTTCTTACTCCAAGTTGGACTTTGGCCTCTGGTTGGAAGCAGCTGCCTCTGTTTATCAAGCTCAACTGCAGGCTTTCTGATATTTCCTCTAAAACCAAAGGATGCTTTTTTGGGGGGGGGACGGGGCTTTCCCTAAGGATATGACAGAAATGTTTATTTGCCTTTAAATCCAAAGAACATTACCCTAGACTTATCTGTGCCTTGATTACTTGGGAACTTTAGGAGCTGCCAAATGTTTAAGATAGGGTGGTGATAATCTCGGTGTGCTAATCATGTTCAATTGGTGGGCTAATCAATAACTTTGGATTATAGGAAAGGGCAGGTGGTGGAATCCAAAGACTCTTGCATGCCTCTGCCATCAAGGAAAGACTTTAAAGAACACATTTGGCAGGAGGCTTCTGCTTTTCACAAGATGTCTTTGAGCTAACATCTAGCAACAAAGGGGTTAACTTAAAATGATTATTATTTGAAGCAAGAGAAAATCCTTGTTTTGGGAACTGGGTGTTATTTTCAGCCTCATGGCTTCACTACAGATCCTGATACCTATTTGCAGTGAAAGTGTTCACTGGATATCAGTTATGCACACCACCAGCATGCTCAAATGGGCAGGCTGCATTGTTAGTCTAAGCAATGGCCGCCTTTCAGTAGTGTAAAAAAGGTGTGATGTTGGTTAATTTCAGTTTACGACTTTGGGAAAGTGCCCTTGTGTCTGTCTGTGTGCTGTTTGTCTGTCTGCATCTATAACCTCCCTGCACGAGTGCAAACCTTATTATAAATCCCTGACAAACAACTCAGTAGGATTCGTGTTACATAGATAATGTGAATTTATTTTTATCAGCGAGAAGACTCAGGTTTTAATATAAACAATTACGTTCCTATTTCCCTAAGGGACGAAAAGGAAGTGGGAAGTAATTATTTTAAAATGCAAACAATTTTAAAGCTTTATCAACCAGATCTTTTCCAAATTAGTTTAAGGATAATATCTAGCCTGAAGGATAAGCCCAGTATGTACATTTGAAACATCCACAAAACAGACTGCACAGCCTCTCTTAACGACACCCCCGTGACACAGTTTTTCCATGGATGGTCCTTCTTTTCTGCCTTCTTCTAACATTGGGCTGCTGTGCCTCAGTACTATTGATATTTTGGCCTGGATGATTCTTTGTCCTAGGGGCTGTCCTGTCATTTTAGGAAGTTTACCAGCATCCATGGCCTCTACTCACTAGATGCCAACATCATCACTGCCCATAGTTATGACAGCTAAAAATGGCCCTAGACATTTCTAAATGTTCCTCTGGGGGGCATGGTCCTGAGCACTTCCTCAATGCCAGAGCCATTGCTACCCAGAGCTCTCCTCAGATGAGTCCTTGAGGAGGGTATTGGACATTTTATACTCTGGGAATAAGATCGTGTCTCATCAATAAGGGAAAATGTTTGGAGACTTAACTCTGGTGCTTGTGCATAATGATACGTGGTTCTGCTATTATTCTTCAGTGGGCAAACCATCTTGACACTAGCTTTAACTGACCCCCTGCGGACTAATGTATGATTCTTCCTCTTTCTCAGCTCATCTTAATAACTGTCCGGGGTCCCTTTGCGGTTTCCTGTGGCCTTCTGATGTCATAATGGCCTTTACAGTATACTTTCACTTTTTTCTGTAAACAGTAAAGTTATCAAACCCTGCTTAAAATATAATTACTTAAAATATTGCCTGGATAGTGTTTAACATTCAAATATTTTTCAGGTGCCTTTAATAGAGTTTCTGTCTTTTTGTTTCTGGCAAACTTTGATCCCGGGTAACTTCTGGGAATCTGACTATTACCCTGGGGTGGGAAATACTCATGAACTTCTGTATGTAGGGATCTCTTTAGGGAGCCTTGGCTTTTTCATTTGTCCAACAGGATTTGGTTGAGTTCAGAGTGAGTATTATGGCACCTCAGTGTCAAAGTCTAGAAATAAGTCACTAATGTGTTTTGCCCCACATGTGTATTATGTCAGACACTGGGCAATGAGCTTTACTTAAACTGTACAACACCCCCTTCAAAGAGACCACTATTGTTAGTTTTATGAAGTTGGAATGCTTACTGGTTTTGGGACTTGTCCAAAGTCACCCAGCCCATAAGTGACAGAGCTCTCTCTGTCCCAAGGCACAGGCACAGACCAGTCATTTCACTACACTTGTCTCCTTTCTCGGATAGAAACAGCATCTGATGGTTCAGAGGGTTTTATGAAAGACCCAGGGACAGGTAGAGCTAGGTACTCGAGAGAAAGTTAACACTGGCTCTATCTGCTTTCAAAGGGTTTTAGTTGGCCAGCGCTGTGCTCTCCACAGTGTACTGAATTCCCATTCTTTGTGCACCTGCTCTATCTTCCCAATACCACTGTTTGTCATTATTAACAAGCAGCTCTTCTTGGTGCTCTCTGTTCTTGGAGACTCAGCTTAGTTTTAGATGCCCTCTTGCTCCCATCTTCCATGTGACTAATACAGAGGTGGGTTTATAAAAGAGGGGACTAGCCCGTCCTGACAGCTGGCTTCTGTTGGCCCTCCTTCACAGGAGCAGTTGCCAGGCAGAAATATCCTCCCCTCTCTGTTCCTCAAACTGTTGCTTCACTATGGACAACTCCCTGGTGCTGAAAACAAGAAAAAGCACACAGCTCAAAGCCAAGCCTCTCAGCAAGCTGAGGTAGCTGGCCTTGCCCTCCAAAAGCATCCTCCTTTTCCTGGGTTAATCGGATTGCTTCAACACTCTGCTCTGATGGTTTTGAGAACATGGAGTGTGAAGGCATCAACACCAAATTTTTAATTCCCAAGGGGGATTTAACTCAGTCCCAAACACAAGGCGTGCTTCAGCAGTAGCCTCAAATATCTCTTCCTTTTAAGAGCCATTTAGTTCTTTCCTCTTGCTTTTCCCTAAGCTTCTGAAATTCTTTAAATCTCTCCAATAGAAAAAACTATCTAGAAAATTTAATGGGTGTTCATTATCTGTGAGGTCTTGCCCATTGAAGAGAGAAATCACTTCCTAGAATCCCAGGCATTTGATTATGAAAATGTTTTGTATCTTTGCATTTTCGGGCCACTGAAAGTCCAGTGATGCTTTAGGTCTACCCCATAGTAAGTGGTAGCTAAAACTTTCAGGTAATTTGGAGTTATGAATTCAATGCAAGAGTTTTATGAGGGCTCACATTTTTATTAGTATCATAAAATCAGCTACATAGGTGAATGATTTCCCATGTTCATCCTTTATTACCAGCTTTCAGAAGTTAGTTTTATTCCTCTGGCAGGCACTGGTTTAACAGAATAATAATCTTTTGTTCTTTTACAGAAATCTTTACTTTTGGAAAAGTACATTTATTGATATAAAATAATCCTTTTCTCTTCTCATTCTTTTTCTTTTCTCGTCCCCTCATTCTTCCTTCTCTCCTTTTTCTTCTCTATCCTCTCCCCTCCCCTTGCCTGCCCTTCTCCACCCTTCCCCTCCTCCATTTTACGTTTAGTTTCCTGGTACTTCAGTGAGCCGCACAAGCAATAATGCACTGTGAGATAGCTTCTAAAACATTACATTTCTGGAAAATCGAGAGACGCCCTTGTTGAGTAGGGTCTGCCCATCACAGAGCTAGGCATTCGATCTGTGTGTTCACACTAGGATGGCCCTGAGGATGACATCTAAATGACTGACATGTCAGTAGTCATTAAGAAATTCCGAATAGGGTGGTGCCTGTGGCTCAAAGGAGTAGGGTGCCCGCCCCATATACCAGAGGTGGTGGGTTCAAACCCGGCCCTGGCCAAAAAAAAAAAAAACAACAAAAAGAAATTCTGAATAGCTGTAGGACGAATTGCTTTAGAGACAGGAGGAGTGTATAGAACACACGTCATTATTGACCGGTGTGCCAGTGTTCTGAACCATCACTCTAAAGAGGCAATTCCCTTGGGAGGTGATAGCACAGGGGGGTCGGGTGTGCAGTCCCCTGAAGAGCAGGCTCTGAGGGCTTTGCCTGCGGGAGGGCTGCCAACGCACTGCACTCTCCTCTTGAGTCAGCCTAGGAAATGCGCATTCCTGCCAGAGGAAATGCACAGCTGTATTTCCGGGAAGGAAGGCCCTGTCTTTTTCTTTTCTGAGAGGCGCTGCATGTGTACATAACGGGGTATTAGTACTACGCCTGGGAGATTTGCTGCCGAGTTTTAGGCTCTTGTTAGTATAGAGCTGGAGTCCTCACGCTGTGGGTGGTGGGTTTCCAGGGGCCTGGGGTGCTTTTTCAAAGGATCAGAAAATTCTTTTGTGTTTCAAGCATTGCTGGTAAACAGAGTAAAGAGTATATCTCTTTCTCATATGTACCGTTCTTTTCCACATGTGTGTAGGGGGTTGTCAGCAGTAATTTATTTTAGTTCCTCTCACAGGGTCATTCTTGAGTTCATAGCATCTCTGTTTATATGTATGTTTTCACAGTCAGTTGGTACCGAAAGTTCTCTTGTTATGTGGGGATTGAGGAACTTACTTCCACCTTCAAAAGGGATTCCCACACTTGGAAGAGTTGAGTACGCTAGCGGTTCTATCAGCACTCTGTTATGTAGTTCTGAGTTTTCTTTTTTCCTTGTAATTAACATTTTTGTCTTGGCCATCGTCACTATTATGGAGAAATTCTCTTTTCTTATAAGTTAATCCCAGGAGTTCGTTAGATACTTTACAGGCTCCTTCAACTTTTTTTTATGCCATTATTTTTAAATTGTGGTAAAATACACACAGCATAAAATTTACTGTCTTTCACATTTTTAAGCAAATGGTTTAGTCTCGTTAAGTCCATTGTTTTGCAACTATCACTACTATCATCTCCAGAACATTTTCCTCATTCCAAACTGAAACTCAGCGCCCAGTAACTCCTCACTCCCCCCTCCTTCCAGCCCCTGCCAAGCACCACTCTCTGTCTGTCTTTGTGAATTTGACTGTTCTGGGAAAGTCAGATAAGCAGAGTCAGACAGTATTTTTTCTGTCTGGCTTACTTCATTTAGCATAACGTCTTCAAGGATTTATGCATTTCATACACGTGTTAGAATTTCCTTCTTATTTAATGCTGAGTAATATTCTGCTGTATGCATGTACCATATTTTGTTTATCCCTTTATTCATTGATAAACTTGTTATTTCCACCTTTTGTCTGTTGAGAATAAAGTTGCTGTGAGCACGGGTGTATAAATCTGTTTATGCCCCTGTTTCCTGTTTATTTTCTATATATACCCAGAAGTGGGATTGCCAGATCATCTGATAATTATATACGTAATAGTTTGAGGAACTTCCACACAGGGTTTTCCATAGGGTCTGTACCCCAGCCATGGGCAGGGGACGTATTTCTCCACTTCCTTGCCATCATTTATTTTCTCTTTTTCAAAAGTTAACTTTTGTAGGCTATAAAGATGGTGTTTGGTGAGTTGCTGTCTGGCTGCCACTAGCTCCTCGCTGCTCCAGCAGTTGCTACTCAGGGGTCATCATAGCAAGGGCAGAGGGTACCTGATGCTGTGTCCCGGGCAGGTGGGTTTTCATCTCTGCTTCCTCCGCTCCAGCAGGGAGCCCTGCATCAGGGCTGCTGGTGGGAGGACAGCTCCGTGCCAGGCCGACTTGGGCCACTGTGTGCGGAAGATACGCACTTTCCACCAGGCTTTCTTTCTACTCTGAAAGCCTCATCGTGATTTGCGATCCAGCTCTAGTTTGTGGCTGTTCCTTTGCTCCTGTTCCCACATCAATTCAATAAACAATGATCAAATAATGCCTTTTGTGTTCTCAACACTGTGGTGGTATGTGGCAATAAATAGGAGACAGCCCTTTCTCCCAAGAAGAAAACAGCCATGCGTAATAGTGTTCACAATACAGTGCAGAATGATGCCGGGGCTGGGGCGGCTACGTGACCTTTTGCTGTGCCTCACTTTCCTTATTTAGGAAATGGGGATCATTGTGCCTATCTCTTTTGGCACTTGGTTGGTGCATGAGAGCAGTGCCTGCCACATGGCACTCAGTAAATTTTATTCACTGTTACTATAGCACACTGTTGGCTATGGGAGGGAGCCCAGAGGAAGGACTTGTGAATTCTAGCCTATGAATTTGATGTCACACAAGCACCTGTCTTATCTTGCCAAGGGATGGTTCTTCTCAAGTAAAGTGTAAAGGCCTTGAATCTAAGTGCTGCTGTGCCCTTCTGGTCTTATCCCCGTGCAAGACCTGCTCAGTGTAAGCACTTTGGAGGTGTTCAGTAAATGCTGACTGATTGGGAATTGATTGGAGAGGAGAAAGGTTCCTAAGTTCCTTCCCCTACACCCAGGGGTGTGTGGGCTCTATAGACCCAAGTGAAGAAGTGATGCTTGCTGAGGCCGCCCTCTATCCTACCCTTCCTGGGAATGGCTGTGGAAATGGGTCAGGCTGGAGAAGTGGAGGCAGGGGTACAGAATGAGCAGTGACAGAGAGGGATTCCTGCTGACCTGTGGGCAGGAGGAATAAGTCTGAGACAGCCCCCAGCCATTGTGCTGGGGGTCGGGGCTCCAGATTCCCTGAAGCCAGTGACTTGGTTCCATTACAGCTGAGGCTAAGCAGTAATCGAAAGCAAGAGTGAGTGAAAACTGAAAATAAAATGGGAACGGCATAGGTGGTGTGGATAGAAAGCCAAAGTAACCCACACAAGTTTCAGGGTAACAAGGAGAGAGTTTACTTAGGAAGAACAAAGAGAAAGTTTAGAGCACTTCCAAAGAGAGTTGGAAGTGGGTCCCTCTCATGGAGAGAAGGTGAGACGCACGCAAGGGCAGTGTGGGGGTGTGAACGCCCGTCCTCCCGGTGAGAAATTGGTCCTCTTTCAGTGATCTCTGCACCGCCAGGCATTATTGTCCTTTTCTATTGGTTGGGTGGTGAATGATGCTCAGGGCCCTCCAGACTTCCTTGTTCCGAAGGCCAGGTTTTCCTCCCACCCTTAAAGCCCTTTTCTTGGTGTCCCTTCTCAACAGTCATTGCCCTGGGAGGAGAGAATGCAGTGGCCAAGACTCAGTGAGCCCCTTTGAGAGGCAGACCACAAAAGGAAGGGTGCAGACAGCGGGCTGGTCTGCTTCTCTGGGGCTCCGTCTGCGCCAGTGGGCTGGTCTGCTTCTCTGGGGCTCCTCAGCTGCACTTCATGGGCTGTGACTGTTGACATAGATGTGTCCATAATATTCTACTACACACATAGGTTCTAGTTAAAAAAGAGAAAGAAATTAAAGAATGCAAAAGGTTTTATTTTAGGTACATGCTGATTGCCTTTCAGCGTGCCTGTGCTCTTAGTAAATCTTGAGCACTGGGGCCACTTTGTGTTTTTCTGAAGCATCAAAGTGTTACTAAAAGATGCTAAAGGAAGAAACAGAAGTTTCCTGCTAAAGGATACCTGGCTTTTCAAATATCAACAAGGGACCCTTGGAAGATAGGTTTGCTGAGGTCAAAGCTGTTTTCAGATACCGTATTATTACACTGTTTCTCTACTTCTACTGAGCAGTGTCCCTTGTTAGTTTTTTCCATTCCTTGGCAGAAACGAGTTTTACTGTTAACAACATCAACAGTCTTTCTGCATGAACCTGGGGAATGGTCGACATCATCATCATCATCATCATTATTATTTGAGACAAGGTCTCTGTCGCCCAGGCTGCAGTGCAGTGGCATGATCATAGCTCTCTGCAGCCTTGAATTCCTGGGCTTAAGGGATCCTCCTGCCTCAGCCTCCCAGGAAGCTGTAGGGATGAGATCTCCCTGCGTTGCGCAGGCTGGTCTTGAACTACTGGTCTCAAGCAGTCTTGCTGGGATTACAGGTGTGAGCCACTGCACTCAGCCTAAAATTATTATTAATACTTGGTTGTAGACCAATCCATACCCTTACTCCCCAGTCCCTTCTCACTGAAGAATAGGCACAAATAAGTACACCTTGTATCAGGAGTGAAGACTTTCCCTTCCAAAACTGCCTTGCAGATTAGTTTACACAATTAGAAACAGGGATGTATATCATTCAGTTAAAAGAAGGAAAGGAAATTATGTGTGATTTTAAGGACAGACTATAGCAAATATATATGTGATTTTTTAAAAAATGAATTTTATTAAGTACTGTGACAAAGTTGGCACCAGAGCTAAAAAGGAAGCTAATATCGACATTTAAAATGGAATGCATGACATGTCAATGCCATGTGGCCCTCTTGCAGTGCTATCACCACTCTATTTCTGGGTTTCGTCCTTTTCCTGACATTGCTGTTTGCTTCATGACTCTGCTGCTCTTTAAAAAGTCTCCATGAATGGATTAATAAATTGTGGTATATGTATACCATGGAATACTATGCAGCTTTAAAAAAATGGAGATTTTACCTTTTTTATGTTTACATGAATAGAGCTGGAAAATATTTTTCTTAGCAAAGTATCTCAGGAATGGAAAAAAAATATCCAGTGTACTCAGTATTGCTATGAAACCAATTTATAATCACTCACACTTGCATATGAAAAATGAATCACAACTATAGCCTAGGATGAAGGAGGGAAG
>CAUYRH010174371.1:0-27441 GCA_963574655.1 Perodicticus potto
GTGTGCTCTTCCGTTGTGGGCGGGGGGTTGGGTTACTGGGGTGGTTTTTGGGTGAGGGGGGTGGGTGTGGTTTTCTGGGGTGGGTGTGGGAGACAGTGCGGGATTGGGTGACTGGGGAGGGAGAGGGTGACGGGGGAGGGAGACAGGGGAGGGCGAGGGAGACAGGGAGGGAGAGGGAGACAGGGGAGGGAGAGGGAGACAGGGGAGGGAGATGGGAGACAGGGGAGGGAGAGGGAGACAGGAGAGGGAGACAGGGGAGGGAGACAGGGGAGGGAGAGGGAGACAGGGAAGGGAGACAGGGGAGGGAGAGGGAGACAGGGGAGGGAGACAGGGGAGGGAGAGGGAGACAGGGGAGGGAGAGGGAGACAGGGGAGGGAGAGGGAGACAGGGGAGGGAGATGGAGACAGGGGAGGGAGATGGGAGACAGGGGAAGGGAGATGGGAAAGGCCCAGCACCTTATCCTGAAGGGCCCTGAAGGAGAAAATCAAACAATGGGACAGAATTGATATTTAAAACTATAACCCAAAAACATTTCAAAAAAGAAAAAGATCTGAACTTACACATTGAAAGACTCATAGAACACCTCAAAAAATTAGCCCAATCAATCAACTCCCAAACAGATCCCATTAAAACAGGATAAAATCCTCACGGCCTCTAGGCAGAAAGATCAATCACACAATAACATGCAAAGAATGAGACAGCACCAGCCTCTGAGACATGAATGTGCAAACCAAGGCAGCAACAGGCAGCCTTTTATAAAAAATCTCAATACAGGGCGGCGCCTGTGGCTCAGTCAGTAGGCCTCCGGCCCCACATACCAAGGGTGGCAGGTTCACACCCTGCCCTGGCCAAACTGCAACAGAAAATAGCTGGGCGCTGTGGCGGGCACCTGTGGTCCCAGCTACTCGGGAGGCTGAGGCAAGAGAATTGCCTAAGCCCAAGAGCTGGAGATTGCTGTGAGCTGTGGCACTATAGCACTCTACTGAGGGTGATAGAGTGAGACTCTGTCTCTACAAAAAAAAAAAAAAAAAAAAGCTCAATAAAACATAATATAAGCTAAGGACATGGTCTAGTCAATCATCCTCCAAACACCAACACTATTAAAAAAAAGTTTTCAATGTACAAAAATTTAGAAAACTCTGTCTCCATCAGCCCTTTCTGAGGCCTCTACTAAAGCATGGCTGGTTCTTTGTATAAATAACCAGATAAATACTCAGTACCATGAGGTCACACAGTCTTTGCCCTGTGCTCAGCTGTGCCCAAGCAGCACAAGGGCAGACACGGAGGCTGTGTGTCCCAAGACTTTGCTCCCCAAGATGGGCAGCAGGCTGGGTCTGGTGGGGGTTGCATAGTCTGCTGACCCCTAGTTTAAAGCAACATGGATAATATTTCCCACTGGGCCCGGCACTATGTGTGGGCACATCACAGGTGTCACACAGAGACCCGACAGACATGCCACTCGTGCCACACACACCTGTGTGCTGTGTGGCTTCCCTACTGCACGTGGAAGGGTAGGTACCATATCAGATCTAAGGAGATGCTAAAACATTTGCGCCTCATAAACTTAAAGCAACCATTTAAAAAATCTTTAAAAAGACAAAATAGATAAATTGAATGGAATGCCAAAAAAAAAAAAAAATCAAATAACCCAAAGACAGCAGAAATCAAAAAAGAATGGAACAAAACCAGAGTGTACAAACAGAAAAATAACAGAACAGTCGACCCAAACTCATCGCCCCAATAGTGGCACTAAGGGTCCGAGGTCCAGACCACACTGTGCAATATGCCGGCTCCAAGTCACTTGTGGATGTTTACATGAAAATTAAATAAATGGCTGAAAACTCAACTCCTCAACAGCACTAAGCACATCTCAAGTGCTCAAGAGCCATGTGTGACGAGTGGTGCCAGATTGGGCAGCACAGAGGCGGGCACTGCTGCCGCCAAGACTCTGGGCAGGGCTGCTGACCGGCCAGCCCGGCTGGGAACCTCAAGCAGACAGCAGACAGCACCAGCACGTGCTGCCCTGGGATGCACTTCCGGGGGCACAGTGGCTCATAGCTGTGATCCCAGCACTCTGAGGTGCAGAGGAGACTGCTTGAGCTCAGGAGTTCAAGACCAGCCTAAGCAAGATTGAGACCCCAACTCTACTAAAAATAGAAAAGCTAGCCAGGTGTGGTGGGCACCTGTAGTCCCAGCTACTTGGGAGGCTGAGGCGAGAGGATCACTTGAGCCCAACAGTTTGAGGGTGCTGTGAGCTGTGACGCCATGGCACTCTACCTAGGGCAACAGAGTGAGCTCTGTCTCAATCAATCATTCAATAAATGAGACACGTTTTCAATATAAAGACAGACCAAAAGTAAACGTACAAGAACACGTTCCACCCAAGAGCCACCCTAAGGAGGCAGAGTCTAGGGTCGCTACGTTTCGGGGCTGGGAGACTCCCAGCAATAGAGACAGTTCTCAGAAGACAGCCCAACCATAAACGTGCTCATATAACAGCATAAAACACACCAGGTAGAGACTGACAGGCTAAACAGAGAAACAAACAATTCCGCAATCGCTGTGAGAGGCTGCGACGTCCTGCCTCAGACAGACAGACCGAGGGTGTCCAGCCTATAACTGAGTGTGGGATGAGCTTGGGAGGACTTTTCTGCTTCTCTTTGGTATCAGACATCATGAAAAGTGTACACAGACCTTTTTTTTGCTAATCAGCTTTCTTTAGTGTTTGTGTATTTAGTACATGGCCCAAGACGATTCTTTATTCTTCAGAAGTGTGGCAGGAAAGAAAAGAAACTGGGGTCCCCTGCTGGACCAAACACACACAGTGAGACACAGACCACACAGTCTGCCCTGCCCTGCCCAACACCGTGTAGTGAGGCAGTGCCGGGCGGCTGCAGACTATAAGCACAGTCTCCCACGGCCACCAACCACAGAAGCCCACGTGGGAGGCCATGAACCAAATCAGAATTTTAAAAGATTGAAGCCACAGAGTCTGTTCTTTGGACACTGGGAGCCAAAGGAGAGCTGAGCGGAAGCAGCCATCCAGCCAAGGCGCATGTATAATTTCATCCTAGTTGTGCACATTGCAGAAAGTGTGAACTCACGGAGCCAGTGACGGAGAGTAGCCAGCAGCTGACAGGATGATGCAGGGGCCGGAGCACCTTTAGGGATGGGGACACCTATTATCTTGACAGTGGTGATAGCTTCTCATGTGAAACTCTTCAGACTGTACACTTTTGTTTTTTCTTTTTTTTGGCCAGGGTCGAGTTTGAACCTGTCACCTCTGGTATATGGGGCTGGCGCCTTACGCCTTTGAGCCACAGGTGCCGCCCAGACTGTACACTTTTAAAATGTGAAGTAAATTGTATGTTAACTATAAAGTTGAATGAAGTTACAAAAAATTTTAATTTCTACAAATTTCTAACATTTAAAAATATCAAACATATGAACTTCATAGATTATGAGACCATCTAAATGCTGGACATTTCATTTTCTTCTAAGAATGTTAATCTTCTTAGACAGGTGAGTTCCCTGTGTGGGGCTTTTATTCATGAAATATTCACAGAGGAAATGACACATTGCCCTTTTCTTCCCCAAAGCCATCAAAGCCAGGAGCAGGCGGAGCCCACATGAGACCCTGGCCTGAGGCTGATGGCCCGGAGTGGGTGGCAGCATCCCCACGCCCTCCTCACTCTCCTCACATCTTAGGAAACCCCTCGCTGTAAAGTTGCGTAACTCAGTGGGACCAGAAGCAGAAACCCGAAGAATGTGTCACCTGCAGCTGGCGACATAGGCTGGTCCTGGGCTCTGGAGCTCAGCTGAAATTCCCACCAGAGGCTCCTCAGAGACTGTGTCCAAATGACAGAGAAACAGTGACTCATCTCAGGTCTCTATTTCCTGCATGGCAAGGAAAAAAGGGACCCCATGGCTGCACGTGAACACCTGCCCGCCAGCTCCAGGGGGTGCAGTCCCCTGATGCTCGGGCATTGGCAAAGCAGAGACAGTTTTAAAACAGATTTAATCACTGCTCAAGATGAGACATTCAAAACAGCTCATTAGAAGATGGTAATTTTTTTCACTGTTGGAAATTTTTGGCTAACAGGAAAAAAATATTTCCTTTGCAAGTGAATGAAGCTGTGAAATAACTTACACGGTGAATGTGGGCGCTTTGCTGAATAGGGCAACACACACCCCTACAGGGGAGTGGCACCCAGAGGGCTGGGGCTGGACACTGATGCTGGCCACTCGGAACTCAGCTGGCATTCTGACAGAAGGCAGTAAGGGACAGGTGACACTAGCCACGATGACCTAACCTAACAAAGTGAGCTATCCCCGGCTTAGTTCTGAAACCCCCCAGAGGTGGTCTAGGGACAGTGGACAGCCCGTCCCACCCCGCCTTGGGCAGTGCCTCTGGTGTGTGTCTACTGTAGAGACAGTGGACAGCCCGTCCCACCCCCCCTCGGGCAGTGCCTCTGGTGTATGTCTACTGTAGGGGCAGTGGACAGCCCGCCCCACCCCCCCTCGGGCAGTGCCTCTGGTGTGTGTCTACTGTAGGGGCGGTGGACAGCCCGCCCCACCCCTCCTCGGGCAGTGCCTCTGGTGTGTGTCTAACAAGTGGTTCCTTGGGGGAAGCTCCTGTGCTGGTGTTCACTGGCTCCCCACCCTGCCGTGGCCTACGCTGAGCTCCTAGCAGGGCATCACTGCACATGGGAGTGGGAAGGACACTTAGTGGCGCCCCTACTGGGGGTCCTTCCCTCACTGAGGTGCACAGAAATACATGATCAGGATGGCAGGTAACGGTAAAATGCAAAGAGTAAGTATTGTGTAGTGAGCGTGGGATATTTACTACCTTTGCTTTAGCACCACTCACAGCAGAGGCTGCAGCCAGTTCCTGGCGATTTGGCCACGTGGACACCCAGGTCACCAGGACTTAGTACCCATAACCCAGGAGGACGGTTACACACTGAGTTCTCCCTGCAGCTCTGTGGGCAGGCTCTGCCTGGTCACAGGAAGGAACTCTAGAGCCTGAGGGACCCTGGACAAAGGCCCCTTCCACACAAGAACCTGCCTGGCAGCTGGGGTGTCTTGAGCATGGACAGGAAAAACCACTCCAGGGTAAGAGAGCATGTCACAGCTGGCTGGAAACAGCTCTGCAAACCAGGACACTGTCTGATGTCACTGGCAGGGCTGGGCGCAGACACAGGCCTCCAGGAGGGCGTGAGTGTGAGCTCTTGCTCAGCACATAATGCCCTGTACAGAGTGACATCAGCACATATAGTCTTGAGGCAATGAGGGAAGCCGCTGCCCAAAGCTGTATGTGTTCCGGACAAAAATTCTTCTGCAAAAAAAAAGGAAGTGCTTCTAACCCCGAGGGAGAAAAGGGCAACTGATAAAAATACATAGGTTCTTTCATTATAATCTCCTATAATAAAAGGAAGTTTCAAGAAAAATATTTTGAAAAAAAATGTGAATTAGAAATTTTGGCAAGAAAGAGGTCAGGTAAAGAAGACAGACACACCCACTGGCGCAAGCCCAGGCACAGGCAGCCTGTCTTCAAGGCCAGCAGGAGGCTACACCCAGTTCCCAGGAAACAGCCAAGAATCAGTGCTAAAAATAGCAATAGCCAGGCCTTGTTAGTCTCCCTCTGAAGGAGTATCTAGTGACCTAAAAAGGAATTGCGTCCTGCAGCCCAAGCCAGCACAGTCAGACCGTGGGCACCGGCACTCAGGCACGAGGGTTCCCTGAGAGGAGAGGACACGGTCACATGCATAAACCCCCAAGGCTGCAGGGGGGGGGGTGCAGCGGGGGAGGATGCCCAGGTGTGACCCCTGCGCCCAGCGCCCTGGGAGCATGTCCAGTCAGCCTCCTCTAGAAGCCAAGCCCCAGTGCGGCCATATGGGCAGCAGGCATGTTCTCCCACCCTGCACTGGGACACAGAGGCTGCCATGACCCCACCTGCTGGTCTGGGCTGCCCCCCTAGGCCTATGGGAGCTGAGCCATGAGGGTTAGGCATGAGGCCCAGCCGTCCACACCAAGGGAGTCCTGGAGTTTTCAGAGAGAGCCCATGGGCTCTGCCACACCTGCAGGCCCACCTGCTGCCCCCGGTAGCAGCCGCCCTTCCCCAAACAGGGCTCCTATTCCAAACTCATCTGGACAGACGAGCAGCACGGGCTCCTTCTCAAGAAGCTGGGGAGAGGCAGAGACAGGAGCTGGGTCTGAGTGCAGCAGAGCCTGATACCGGAACATGGAAGCTCTGCACAGTGGATACATTTCAATGTAAGAAGCACCTGCCCCAAGGAGGCAGACCAGGTCCAGTCGCGGGTCCAGACAGTGCCTCTGCAAGGGCTCCCGTCTGCCTCCCTGCTCGCCTAGCTCCCTCACCAGCCACCGCGGCCAGGGCAACCACCAAGTCTTGGTTACAGCGCAGAAGATGCCTCAGAGCCCCTGTCTTGAAACCTCTCTCCCAAAGCCAGACACCAGTGACCTTCACGATGGCCCTTTGTGCTGTCAGGGGAGCAGAGTCACAGGGCCTCCACGCATCTGCAGCAGCACCTGGGCCAGAGTCAAAGGTACCCCTCGGCCACCGACCAGCTTTCCTCCCTGCCCTTGCAGAGTGCTATGACCACCCACCCATCAGATCTCCCTGCCAGGGAGGCCCAGTCCCTTCCTGCCTCCTCCAGATGGGCAGGGCTACAGGTTCTGGAAAGCCTTGACCCTCACTGCGCTGCTCGGAACCCAGGTACTGCGAGGGGCTGCACGCCTCACCTGCATCAGTCCAACCATCCGTCTCCCTTTGGCCCACAGCCCCCAAAAGACCCCTCCCAGTTCCCACAGCAGATGGCCCACCCCACACTGAGGGTCCACTCCCCACCTAGTCTCACTATGCCTGCCCCAGCCATTCTCCGTTCAGCTGCCCAGGAGGCCCCTGAAAGCCACAGGCAGGTGACGATCCCCGTCCACCAGCCTCCCTGTCCCTCTGCTGCTTGTTTCCATCCACAGCCTGTTCAGCCCCCACAGCCATGACCTGGAGGAAGCCACCTGACCCCCCGCCCCAGTGCCCAGTGCCTGGCCACCAGCACAGCTCCAGGACAGCTGCAGAGCCACAGTGTCACCAGCCCAATGCTCTCTGCTATACAGGGAACAGCCCCAGGCCACCTTAACTGTGGGCCACAGGACGAGCAGAGTCTGAGAGCCACACGATCACGCAGCAGCAACACACAGACCTCACGGGAAGAGAAGGATGCGGCCTATCTCACGAAGACCAGCCACCACTCACCACCCGCCACCAGCCCTCCTGCGCCTCTGAACATGACACAGCCTCTCCTGGGACTTGCAATGGCTGTTCACGAACTCAGGACCAAACGGCTGCAAAACAGTTGCTACCCCTGTGACAATACCTCTAATGATCTCAAGTGAACGCCCCACAGAGCCCAGGGGGCTTCTGTGCTTGGGTGGGAGTGTACTTCTCCAGGGATCCCATGAAGTGGTACTTGGGGTAGCCTTAGGATTCAGCCAAGCATGTCCCAGAAGGGAGTTGCCATGGGCAGCTGGGCCACCCCTTCACTTGCTCCACTTGACCCACTCCACTTGAGCGGCACACAGCGTACTGAACTGCCTTGGAGGCTGAGCCCCACCTGCCCCACTGCCTCCTCTCTCTCTGGCAACACTGACACTGTGGCTACTGCAGATTGCCACTGTGGCTACTGCAGACTGAAAGGCCAGACACAAAGTCCATCACTAGTGACGCACAGGAGGGGCGACACTTTGGACACACCGGGTTAGACTAACACCTCTACAGATGGGGGTGACACTTTGGACACACAGGGTCGGACTAACTCCTCTATAGACGGGGGTGACAGTTTTGACACGGGGTTAGACTAACACCTCTACAGACGGGGGTGACACTTTGGACACACCGGGTTAGACTAACACCACTTCCATCACACTGGGTTAAATCAAATGTTTGATAAAATTAATTCAAAGTTTTTATTTCCTTTCTTAAATGCAGCGTGTAGAAAGTATAAAATTGTGTATGTGCCTCAGGGACGTGCTGTGTCCACCGGGTAGCACTGGGCCTGATTGTAGAGAGGGAATTCTGTTGGTATCTGACTTATTTTCTTTCATTTACAATAGCTCTTTATACAAGTTTTTAAAACTACCCCATTGTCATCTTCTCACATATTCTCAGTCTTTTAATAACACTTAAAGATGATAACAATCCTGCCATTTGGTTTAGTGACATCTATCAGTCCTTCCTCTGTAATCCTGCCAAGTCTACTTAGAGTTGAAAAGAAAGCCTTCTGCACCCGGAGAGAACACATGCAGCCACATTGCTCACGTCCCCCACACCTGCCAGGTGTACAGGTGAGCAGAGGCCGGTCACCCCGCACCAGAGAGCAGCCCCACCAGGCCCTGAGATCCCATCTGTCCTCAGGGCCCACTCAGGACACTCGGCCTCACACCTCGCACTTGCCTGAGCTTCAGTCCACGTCAACAGATGGTTTAAGACAGAAATGATGTATTGCAGGCTCACGCTGTCTCTTTCGGAGGGTAAGATGCGGTGGGCATATCTGCTGTCAGAGTTTTCTGCTTGAGACTGATCTCTAGAAAATCGTCCGTCCCCCACCCTCGCGGCCACTACTCTTCCTTCACCAGAGCAGGCGGAAGATCGCCCATCAGATCGTGCACTGTCAACACGCTCATCACCTGAACAAGCACCAACAACCAAGTCCTCAAATCAGACACGTGCCCATCACCTCCGGCCTCTCTGCACACCCAGTGTTGCCCCTGCTAACCTGTTTTCTGTGTTCCAAGGGTTCCCTCAAGTCTGGCAGCAATGGCCATGTGGCCTGAGGACAAGGCTGATGCCTTCCATAGGGAGCAGGAGGGCCAGATGGCACCTCACTGCCCATTCCAGCAACCCTGCAGCCCACCCCCAAGACCACACCAGGTTCGCTTTCTCTACTGTTATTGCTGCACGACCCTTCCTGCTTCCTGTGTCCATCGCACAATTGCTGCTGTACTTGGACAGGCTTCCACTGGCAGCTAGGGACGCCGCAGAGTGAGCCAGACCTGGCACTGCTTCTCGACTCATGGGGGACAAGGTTGGTGAAGTCTCTGAGGGCCAGGCCTCTCAGGACAGGTGTAAGCCAGGAGCAGCCCTCACTGGGGTCTCCCTGCAGCCCCATCCTGGACAGTGAGCAACTGGGAAAGCACAGCACAGGCTGGGCAGCCCCACCAGCACTGACTGCCTGTAGTCCTGGGGGATGGCGGCCTCAGATCAAGGTACTGCAACACGGCTCCACACACGGCACAGAGAGCCCACCCTCAGGACCTCATCCTACGGAATCTCCTACCCAAGGGCTCACCTCATACCATCGCCACAGAGGCCAGGACTTCAACATGTAGATGAGAGCAGCGCAGAGCGGGCATCTAAGCACCAGGAGCACAGCTGAGCCCCCGGCCCTGCGGCAGGCGACAGTAGACAGCTGTACACAAGACCTACGGAGCCACCAGGAGAAAACAAGGTTTCCCCAAGAACACACGCGGCATGGGTGGGGAACTCCCAACAGGAGACTCCCTCAGGGTTCTCACCAAAGTCACCCATGTCCTGTTGTGCTCAGCTCCTCCGAAGGCCCAAGACCCTGCCATGCAGCCTTCACTGCCCCAGATGTGGCCGCCGCCTCCTGTTACGTGAATAAATCGCACAGCCTTGGAGTCCAGCTTCCCACACAGGCAGGGATCACGGTGCTCGTGTGTAAACACTCTCCATGTGTGTGGGGTAGACAGACAGGAGGGGACTCAGGGTCGTGTGGCAGCCATGAGGTTAACTGAGCAAGAAACTGACAAGCTGGTTTCCCATTCATCAGTCGGCACCGGGTATTGTTAGGGCCTTTATATTATCTTTTGTGTTTTAATTTCAGCCAATCTAACAGGTACCCACCATACACTAATGGCTGGGATTTTAGGATGCATTTCCTAAGAGATGAGCAATGCTGGGCATCTTTTCATACACTCATTTGCCATTTGTTTATCTTCTTTGCTGAAGTGTGTATTAAAGTCTTTTGCCTATTTATTTACTTACTTCAGAGACAGTCACACTCTGCCTCCCAGGCTAGAGTGCCGTGATCTCATCAGCCCAGCTCACAGCAACCTCCAACTCCAGGGCTCAAGGGATCCTCCTGCCTCAGTCTCCCAAAATACTAGGATTACAGGCATGAGCAACCCAGCCTTTTTGTTTGTTTGTTTGTTTGGAAAAGCTTTTGCCTATTTTTAACTTGGATTCTTTGCTTTGTTATTATTGACTTCTAAGAGTTTTTTGTATATTCCAGATAAAAATCCTTCATCAGGTAGGGTGATCTGCAAATATTCTCCTCCATTTGTGATGTCCTTTCATGCTTTTAACAGTCTCTTACAAAGAGTTCCTAATTACGATGAATTCCCATCTGTCAATGTTTTCCTTTTAATGAATTATGCTTCCGCTGGTGTAGCTAAGAAATCTTTGCCTCATGCAAGGTTACAAAGATTTTCTCTTACGTTCCCTTCTAGAACTTTTATCATTTTAAGCTTTACGTGTAGGTCTGTGATCCTCTATCAGTTCATTTCTGTGACTGGTACAAAGTGTGGAAGTCATCCACTCCATTGCATATGGATGTCCAACTGTTCCCACACCATTTGTTGAAAACTACACCTTTCTCTAAAGAACTGCCTTTGTGAGTCTCCGTCTTCTCTGTGGGTTGAACCCTCCCTCTCTGCTCTGTGCCCTGATGCCTCTGTTTCCACCAAGAGTGTGAAGTCCAGCTGCAGCGCTACCGGCAGTCCTCAAATCCAAACAAGAGTCCCCAAACTCAGTTGTTGTTTTTAATCTGTCTGCTTTTCTAGTTCCTCTGCTTTTCCATATAAATTTTAGAATCATCATGTAGACTTTTACAAAAAAATCCTGTTGAGATTTTGGTTAGAAATGCATGAAATCAGAGTGCCAATTAAGGGAGAATCAGCTAACACAACTGCCTTCCAAGCCACCAACACAGCACATCACTCAGGTTTTCATATCGTCTCTGATTTCTTTTATAAGGGTTCCCTAGCTTTCAGTGTATAGAGATTGACAGACATTATTTTATTAAATCTATACCCAAGTATTTCATTTTAGCACTGCTGTAAATGTTATTTTTAAGTTTCCAATTATTCATAGTTAATATAAAAAAGATGTTTTTCATACAGTCCCTGTTGTTGAAAACTAAATAGTCACTTAATCGAAATAGTAAAGTTTTTTTTTTCTCTGAGACAGAGTCTCACTATGTCACCCTGGGTAGAGTGCCGTGGCATCACAGCTCACAGCAACCTCAAACTGCTGGGCTCAAGCGATTCTCTTGCCTCAGCCTCCCCAGTAGCTGGGACTACAGGCACCCGCCACAATGCCCGGCTATTTTTAGTGATGGGGTCTCGCTCTTGCTCAGGCTGGTCTTGAACCCGTGAGCTCTGACAATCCACTCGCCTCGGCCCTCCAAGTCCTGAGAAGTAAAGTTTTTGTGGATTACTTATCATTTTCTAAATGGCTAGTCATATCTCTGGCAATAGAGTTTTATTTCTTCCTTTCAAAACTGTATGATTTTCCTTTCTTTTCTTGCCTGTTGCACTGGCTGGAACCTTCAGATAGAACAGAGAAGTAAGGCAGGTGCCTTGCCCTCTCCCCAGTCCTCAGGTGAACAAGTGTTCCACTTCTCAGCCCTAAGGACAACGTGAGCTGTGGGGCTTTGCAGACGCACTTTATAGGCTGGGAAAGTTCTTTTTTTATTCCTAGTCTGCTAAGAAATTTTAATAGAAACAGTTATGGGATTTTGTTGAGAGCTTTTTCTGTATCTACTAAGATACTCACATGGTTTTTCTACCTCAGTCAGTTGACATGGGGAATTCTATTGGTTGATTTGGGGGTGTTACAATCCTTGGTCATCATGGAGTAGCTTTTCTATATATTGCTGTTTAATGCCTGTGTGTGATTATGCTGGCTTATACATGTATATTTGATTTGCTAAATTTTCAAAAATTTTTGCATTTATCTTCATGGGGTTATTGGTCTATATTTTTCTAATGTTTCTCTCATAGGATGATTTAAGATGCATCATTTGTGATTAAGTGTTGTTGGAAATTTCTGTAGAATTGCTATTGTTTCTGGCTTAAATATTTGAAAGAACCAAAGAAGCCGTCTGCATCTGAAGGGCTTCTGTGTGAGGGTTGGGTTAAGATTTGAATTGAGTAGACATATGACTGGAATTCATTTCTTTCTCCTTTCTACTTCTGTTTTCCAAAAAACATTCCTTTCACATAAAGTTTCAGATGTGCCGGCTCAAAGTTGTTAGTGATCTTTCCGTTACTGTCTAGGACCATTCGTGATGATGCCCCCTGTTGAACCTCTGACACTGGTAACTTGTGGCTTCTACCTTCAGAAACTAGATACCAAAGAGTATCTAATTAAAAAGAAGGGGAGGTAGCAAAAGTCAGTGACAGAGAAAACAGAAACACACACACTAAAACCAAAAGCAGGTTCTTTGAGCTGACAAAACTGACAAACCCTAACACCAGCGGTGACTGGCTGGTCACCTTCTCGCTCCATCCTCTGCCTGGAAACTACCCACAGGGGCCCAGACACCACAGGTCCTGCCCGGCTGGACACTACCCGGAAATCCTCTCCAGCATAAGCTGGCCGCCGTGGGACTCGCCTCGCAGGGTCACTGCCACACGGCCTACTGTCCAATACACCATTTTGAGGATCTTTTCTGGTTTGGGTTGTTTAAGCTACGAGGGTAAATTTGGCATCTATTCTTCCACATTAGCCAGAAACATTGTCTATCATGTCATTTTTTAAATTACCATCAGGAAAAAATATGAGAGACTTCAAAATAAGCAAAACTGAGATGGTCCCGTTCAGCTGTCTTGTAGGGTCACCTCTGCCTTAGTTACCCTGGGTGTGTCGCAACTCTGAAGCTTCAAAAACAGTTCTTGACACAGAAATGCAGTGTCTGGCGGGGTGGGCCCAGCTTCTGCCTGGGGATCTGGGCGGTCTGCACCCTTCAGGTGAGCGCATGTCGGCACTGCGGACTACAACCTCTGCACTCTCCGCACACTTCCAGGATCCGGTTCTAATCTTATTGGCTCTCTTGCTGGTAAGAAATATTATCCGAATAAAAAACTTCACTACCTGCTCATTTTATATTTGTATGACAGCAAACATCATGTCCTCTTTTAAAATTTATTCCAGCTTCGCCACAGCAAACAGCAAAAACCTGAGAGCCCATCAATAGAAAAAGCACCTTAGAAAGTGCAAGTCCCGCCCAACCACAAAGCGTCTGGGTCTGCAGAGCAGCCAGTGCACATCCGCCCACACAGACACACTGCCAGCTTACAGGGCGAGCGGGTGAGCCCTGAGGACACCTATACCCGTGACCCACTCGTGGGAGGCTCACAGAGACACATTTCCCTGTGCCCACAGACAGACACACACAACAGGGTGTGTACGTCAAGACTGAGCTACAGCTGGGGCGGAGGGAATGGTTACATCTCTCTGCTTTGTCCGGCTGCACCCCTCCCCAGCACTGAGGGTCTCCCCCCACCCCCCGCCAGCTGAATGCTGTGACCCCTCCAGAGCAAACCGAGTAGGGGGAGAGAGGCCCAGGGCAGGGGTACACATCCACTTCCTGACCACTGTAGTTCTGGGGTGAGGGGCCCAGGGGCCTGGACAGGCTCACATTTTTCCAAAGAGTTTGGGGGGGAAGTCACAGCCATACGGCAAAGCAGCGGGAGGGGCCGCGGAGACTCACACCCTGTCCCTACACTACCAAGACCTTTCTGGGAAAGGTACCGAGGGCCTGACACAGGGAGTAGACGCCCAAGGTGGAGGGGTCAGATGGCAGGGACTCAGAACCCGGGCCTGGCAGCTCACGGCCTCTCTGGGGCAGGGCCTCACTGGCACACACATGAGGTGGTGAGGACGATGCCTGAGCAGCCTCCCACTATGCCTGGGTAGGGGCCAGCATGCCAACAGCGGGGCAGCAAGAGTGGCCCCAGCTGGCACCAAAGGTCCTTGGCAGGAAGAGACACCCCTGGAGGCCAGCACGGCAGGCCCAGTGTCCCCACACCAACTGCATGTCTCCAGAGCAGACTGCCCAGGAGCTCTGCAGTCTGAGGCTAGAGTCCCTCCCGCTAGACAATGCCACCAGCCACAAGGCCCTGAAGACTGAAAGTGGCCAGAGCTGCAGGAGGGCCCATCACCATGCCCCACACTGCCACTGCACCCCAGTATCCCATGTCCCCGTGACCCCATCACCACGCCCACCCCAGCCCCATCACTGCCACCTGTCCTTGGACGCTGCTCCACACTCAACAAAATGTTGTGGCTGCAGACAGCAGCTACCAGGCCTGTGGCTCCCTCAAGGCCTGTATGCTTCCTAGTCGGCCCCTCCAGGGACGTGGAGAAGGAGGGAGGCCCATCTACCAGCAGCAGGGTCCTCACGCCCAATCCTGAGCTCGTGTGTAACGTGTGCTGCCCCTCCCACACTCCCATAGGACCCATCACTGAGGCCACATAGGGCAAGAGCATGACCAGGAGGACTGGGCCTCAGGCCACCTCAGCCAGGCTGAGTAGGCCATGTCCCCCCACCTGAGGCCAGGGTCCGGCCAGAAAGTAGAACACGCAGAATGAGGCACCCAGGTAGCGGTGCTCGGAATGACAGAACAACCCTCATCCAAACCCGAGGCCGCCATGGCCCTCAGTCACCCGGATGCATGCACCGACTGCCCAGGCTGCCCCCAACATCCTCTAGACTCCTAGGCTTTCCTGGCTGCAAGCGGGGGCTCCCTGTCGGTCCCAGACTGCCCATCCCCCTGCTGGGCCCATCCTTCCCCCAAGAACAGGGCCCTCAAGAAAAGGGGCTGCCCTGCTGCCTCCCCAGGGGCACGAAGGCAGCTGGGAAGGTACACATCAGACACATAAGGGGCTCCAACCCCTGCTCAAAACAGCAAAGGGGCCCCAGGCTCCAAGTGTCCAGGAGCTGCACCCACAGCCAGGACCCCCGACATCTCCAACTGGCTGCTACCAGCCTCCCTCCCAGATGCTGGTGGGCTCAAAAGGAAATTCAGGGCACCAAAAAAGCCTCATGTGAAAGCCACACTGAAATCCTTCCACACAGCAAAGTCTACCTCTGGTCCACGTTGGAAAAGGACACAACAGGCAGCCACTCGCCGGGCTGCCACCGGACTCAGCACGCAGAGGACAGCAACAGGAGCGCAGGAAGCCCCTGAAGCCAGGGAGACCTGACATGGCCACAGTCCCCCAGAGACAAGGGACCCACACAGGACGGCCTGGCATCCCCCTTCATTGCCCCCCACAAGCCTGTATCCAAAAGAGAATTGGGAACAAGTGTAATTTATTTCAGAAGCAGAAGGGAAGACAGGAGTTGGTGGGGACAGAGGCTGGTGCCTCCAGGACCCCACAGCCAGTCCAGGGCCACTGGGGCCCCCTCTCGAAGGGCAGAGCACCCGATCTATCACCTCCCCAGGCCCACCTCCTGACACTATCACCTTGGCGGGCAGGATTTCAGACAAGGATTTGGGAGGACACGGCTTTCAGACCCCAGTCAGGACCGTGGGGACTGAGGCCCTCCCAACACAGGGAAGACCTGTCTTCTCGGGATGAGTCCACAAGCCTGATGCTTGGACCACCAACCCAGCACCGAGGGGGTGGACAGGAGAAGGAGGCCAGCTGAGGTGAAACCAGGCTCTGTAGCCCTGTGGAGGCCGCCCAGGCTCTCTGGCCAGGCCCAGGTTTCGGACTCCACACCTGAGTGCTGCAAGCCCTACCAGCCTCAGAGCTGCCTCAGAGTCAACTGTGGAAACACACAGTTTATATTCTTCCTCCTGAATTCTCTGTGGGCATCAAGTTTTATAGAAAGGGTTTCAAAAGCCACAAAGGTCCTGTTCAGTTCTGGTTATAGAAAGAGCTTGTTCAAGGCGACTTTAAAAATAAAATTATTGCATAATGGAAACTCTAGGATAAAAAAACAAACAGGTTATGGACTCTGTGTCTATAAAACACTGACCCTCAGCCCTGAGCTGCTGGGCACGGCAGATTCTGGCCACAGGGACTCCGGGCAGCACTCTCATAGCCAGAAGCCCACCCAGGCCCGTGGCCACCACTCAGCCAGCCTCCAAGTGACCAAAGCAGGCTGGACAAGTGTCCAGCGAGAGGGATGTGCTGAAATCTCACTTTTTAGAACACTCATCTCTAAATACCACTGAAGAAACACTGGTTTTAAACCAGGAAAAGCCATAAGCAGCAAACCGTCATTCACGCCTTTCCACTGGTGGTTGTCCTGGTAGCTCTCATGAAGGCTCAGCGTCCAGAAGGGACGCCAGGGCCATGCCTGCCCTCCCAGTCCCATGAATGCAAGCATCGCTTCTGCACAGGGCCACTCCCATGGGGCTCTGCAGGGACAGAAGGCGTCTGTGGGATGGACACACATCCCGCTATCCAATCACAAGAGGGAAAAAGGAAAAGAAGGAAAAAAGAAAGGTTGGTAATGTGGACGCCAAGCCCGCCCTGTACCTTGGGAGCTGGTCCTGCCAACGTTGCTGCCTCAGGGCCTCTCCTTGGAGATAGCCCCCAGGCACTGAACAGGACTCAGGCAGGAGGCCCAAGGTCTCCACGTGCCATGGGCAGCTGCTGCCAGGACCTCCCGGACAACGAGACACCTCAGATGCCACCCACCTGCCCTCCCGCCAGGGCCTCAACTGTGAAGACACACAAGAACCACACCTGGAGCTGCTCCTGCCAAAGCAAGATGGCCAGATGGCCAGACTTGACCTGCACTCCTAGCACTGACAGGCACCTCCAAGCCAGAGCTGCTGACAACATTGGGCAGGCAGAGAGCCCTCAAGCCGGAACCACTGTCCTGGCACTGCGCCAGCAGGGAACCACCTCCAGTGGCAGCTGGCCTGGAGACTATACCTGCTGGCCTGGGGCTATAGTTCATCCTTGAAGCCCTCAAGACTCAGACTGGGCAGGACAGAAAATGGGACAGAAGGAGCTCAAACCACCAAGGAATAAGAAACAGACACAAGCCAGGACAGCCTGCGACAGCACACACCCATGCTCCACACACAAACACAAACACAACCTCATGCTGAATCCCCATAACAGAAAAGAGAACTTACCACGCGCGCGAGCTAGCGGATCACTGGAAAGAGCACGCGCTTAGCAGTTCTTACCTGGTAGAATTCCCGAAGCCAGTTCTTTTGTAGGTTTTCTGGCTGTAATAAACAAGAAAAAGAAAAGGTCGTCAGACCCCAGACAAGCCTCAGAGCTACCAGCAGAAGCCTCTGTGAAGAAACAGGGGCCAGCCTCACGGAGGGAGCCACACGGGACCTTCTTCCATAGAGGGCCCTCAATCTGCACAGCAGACCCTGACCTGGGGCGTGGATGCTGACCCACAAAGGGGACCCAGCTCCGCAGGAGGGACCATGCCCACCCAGGCTGCCCCAGGGACAGGAAGCATGTGGGGGAACCTCGCCTGCTACAGATGCGCTCAGCACCCTGTGTGCTCCAGGCCTGCAGCCCAGCCGTGCCCCTGCAGTGGATCATGGGGAAGGGACAGCACTTTGTGCTCCAAGTGTTCCCAGAGAAGAGACAGCACCAAATGTGACCAGGCTCCAGAAGGCGACACAGCGTTACATTTTCACCGATGTATATGCCTGGGCAAAGCCATTTCATGGGAAACTGCACTGAGCAGAAACGTTCACAGCCACACAACAAGGCATTTCTACTTGGGGCAAAGAGAGAATGACAGGGAGAGGGTCAGTCTTAAGAGCCAGAATCTTCCAGAAGCTCTTGGAAGAGCCACCACCAGAACCCCCAGGCTGTGTGCGTGTTCACACACACATACCCCAGACACGCTCAGGCTCACGTGCATGCTCAACACATGCATAGCCACACACATGCTCACAACACACTTGTGCACACCCACACACATGTGCACACACATGCACACACACTCGTGCACAGTCACACACACGCTCACAAACACACACACTCACGCACACCCATACACGTTTGCCCCAGGAAACTCCTAGACAGGACCAGAGGAGCCAAGTCCAGGCCTTGGAAACCCTCAGCTTGAGGAGGAGGGACCAGCTGCGTTTCGCCCATCCGATGGCTGTGCTGAGCCCCAGGCCACTCGGCTTGTCCCTCATTTCTGTGGCCACTGCAGCCGAGGTGGCACAGCCCAGTCAATCCCGAGAGTGGTGAGGCCAAGACAGGCGCTGAGGCAAACACTCAGCCTGTGTGCCTGCCTGGCACTGCTCAGAGAATTCCAGCTGAAACACGCCCCTGGGGGGCAGCGGGGCAGCGTCTCCCAGGGGAAGTTTCAATTCTACAAGATGTCAACTTCCAGCGAACCACAGAACAGCCACGTGAAGACACTTAGCACCATTAAACACACACATGAAAACCGTTAAGGTAGTAAATGTAATGTTCTGCTTTATAAACACAATTAAGAAAAATAAATAACGCCCTCTACTACCATTGGGTGAAAGCCCCTGCCCTGGTCTCAGCCCCAGATCCAAGCAGAACCCTGAGCACCCGCAGCTGGGGCTCTGGGCACAGGGGGCCAGGCAGACCACTCACAGCCAGGCCCAGGCTCAGCCCCACACCCAGGCAGGAGAGCATCGCAGGGCTGCTCTACCCCAGAAGAAAACCCAGCCCAGGAACCAGAGCTGCACAGAGCCTAGAAAGAGACTGCCCAGGTCACCTGGGTTTAGCCACCACTCAGACAAGAGGGGACAGCCCCGGCCTGAAGGTCTCCAGCCCAGGGCACACTCAGGATATGCACACCACCCTGTAGGTCTCCCAGCCCAGGGCACACTCAGAAGGTGCACACTGACCTGTAGGTCTCCAGCCCAGGACACACTCAGGACATGCACACCGTCCTGCAGGTCTCCAGCCCAGGACACACTCAGAAGGTGCACACCACCCTGCAGGTCTCCCAGCCCCAGCCCACACCCTGGCTACCTCAGGGACTACAGTCAGGAACGGATCATTCCAGGTCCCAGCCCAACACACCATGGTGCCCAGGCACAGGCAGAATGGCTTCACAAGTCAACGTGACAAGAAACACTTCCCAACCACTAAAGATGGCGAAGGTGTCCAAGGAAAGACCAAGTCTGCTCTTCCCCAAAACTAATAGTAATGAAAAGGGCGATGGGAGAGGCAGTCCCCAGCAGCAGTGAGCAGACAGACAGCAGAGCCCAGACTCACGCCTCCCCACGGGAGAGTGGAGGACAAAGGAAGTGACAGACCAGAAAGGTCCTGGCAATACAGGGCAGCAGCCCAGAGCAGAAGGGACCTCGGGTCCCTGATGAGGGATACAGAGCCCAGGCTGAGAAGGTACGTGGAAGCACAGCCTAACACCGCAGAATGCCTGGGAGGAAAGGGTAACTGCCCAATCCTAGGAAGGAGACAGTGCTCCCCAGAGAGACTGGCATCTAAAGAAACCCCAACTCCCACGAAGAAGAGTTCCGCAGGCACCAGGCAAGTCTCAGGTGACACAGGACACCATAGGACTCGGGGACAGAAAGGCCACAACACCACACACAGCACAGCCCTGGGGGCTGAAGACAGGCTGTGAACCCTGACAAAACCCACATGATGACATCTCCAGGTTCAACACAAGACTAGGAGGTGAGAGCCTGCATAAGAACAGCACTGCCTTAAGACATTTATACTCTATACTTAATATGATCTAATAAAAAAAAAAAGCACTGCCTATCAAAGCAGCCTGCTCATGAACATGTATTAAATTTGTTTTTAAACTCTGAATTCATAAAGTTTTAAAAACTTTTCTCATCCTGAGAAGAACTTTACAGGTATCATACCTCTTACACCAATAAATATTGATCTCAAATTAAGAAGCTCCTTCAGTGTCTTTTTCTCCTGACAAGGCTACGGCTAAGATGGCAGATGGGTGCCACACAGGGTCTGGCTCTGTCGCCCAGGCAAGGGTGCTGTCACCACAGCTCACTGCAGCCTCCAGATTCTGAGCTCAAGCGATCCTCCTGCCTCATTCTCCCGAGTAGTTGGACTACAGGCATGTGCCGTCACTTTTAGCTTATTCTTCTAATTTTCTGCAGGCACAGCGTTTCACTTTGTTGCAGAAGATAGTTTTAAACTCTAGCTTCAAGCAGCCCTCCCAGCTTGGCCTCCCAAAGTGCTGAGACTACAGACGTGAGCCACCGTGCCCATGTGCAACAGCCGTTCCCACTAATGCTCTGCTGGCTGGTGACAGCCGTCCCACGTAGGCAAGGGTTCCTTCTGGGTGGTGGGATCTGCAGTGATTTGTATCTTTCTGTAATGACCAGCCTGAGAAAAAGCAAGACCACATCTCTACTAAAAATAGAAAACAGGCGTTGTGGTGGGTGGCTGTATTCCAGCTACTTGGGAGGCGGAGATAAGAGGATCACTCCAGCTCAACAGTCTGAGGTTGCTGTGAGCTGTGAGATCACAGCTCTCTACCCAGGGTGAGAGAGTGACTCTGTCTCAAAAAAGAAAAAATAATCTAAACCACCCACAGCAAACATCATACTCTACAGTAAAAGACTGAGAGCTTGTCCCATAAGACCAAGGAGACGGGGTACCCACTCTCGCCACTGCCTCTCAACAGAACCAGAAGTCCTAGCCAGAGCAATCAGGCAAGAAAAATAAATAAAAGGCATCCAAATTGGAAAGGAAGAAGTAAAATGATCTCTGTTTGCAGATGACAAGATCTTACATGTACAAACCCTAAAAGTTCCATGGAAAGACGGTTAGAACTAGAAAACAACAAAAATCATTATACGCTAATAAGGAACAACAAAAAATGGATATTAAGAAAATAATTCCATTTATAATAGCATCAAAAAGAATAAAATACTGAGAAATAAACTAAACCAAGGAGGCAAAACTGAAAACTGCAGAGTACTGAAGACAAATAAGACCCCAGCACACAGCAGGACATCCTGTGTTCAGTCATGCACAAGACACAACACCATTAAGGTGCCAGGACCACCAAGGACAGCCACAGATCCAATTCAACCCGTATCAAAATCCCAATAACTTTTCTTGCACGAATGGAAAAATCCATGTGAAAATTCAAATGGAATCTCGAGGGCCAAACTAATCTTGAAAGAGAATGAAGTGGAGGTCTGCAGTCCCTGACGTCACGTTCCCCTGGAGCTGCACAGGAGTGGCCAAGACGGCGTGGCCCCGGCCCAGGACAGACACACAGAACGACAGAAGAGAGCGGAGAACCCACAGATAAGCCCTTGGATATCTGACGTTTGACAAGGGGCCAAGACCATTCGATGAGACAAGGACAGACCTTCTGTCAAATGGTGCTGAGGAAATTGTGCGCCCACATGCAGAAAAGGGACATTGGACCCCTACCGTGTGCTGCACACAAAAACCAACTCTAAAGAAATCAAAGACCTACACCCCTCAGACTCGTAGAAGAACACGAAGGGCAGAAGCTCCGTAACGTGACACTTGTGATGACTTCTTGAACAGAACACCAAAAGCACAGGCGACAGAGGAAAACGAGACAAACTGGGCTACATCGGAGTAAAAAGCTTGTGCACCAAATGATACTAGCAACAGAGTGAAAATGTAATCCGCAGGATAGAAAAACACTGGCGAGTCACAGTTCTCATAAAGGTAATATTCACGATATATTTTTTAACCCCCTATAATTCAACAACAAAAGGACACAGACCAGATTTTTTAAAATAAGAAAATGCCATGAAGGCTAGGTTAATCAGTTCAATGAAAATATTTCAAATTGTATATAAAACCAGCACATTGTACCCCATGATGCATTAATGTACATAGCTATAATGTAATAAAAAATAAATAAATAAATAAATAAAATAAAATAAGTGAAGGACTTGAGGGGACGTTTTTCCAAGGAAGACATCCACATGTCTGACGAGCGTAGGAGAAGGTGCCGGCCGCCCTGCCACTAACAACGCGAGGGAGAAACAGCTATTACACAGAATAAAAATTAAACCAAAAAGACGACAGATGTCAGGGAAGGCGTGGAAAACTGGACCTCTTGTCAAGCAATGTGAAACGGTACAGCTGCTACAGAAAATGGTGTGGTGGCTCCTCAAATAATAAAAGTAGAATGATTTCATGTTCAAGTAATTCCACTTCTGAATATCCCCAAAAGAAGAGAAAGCAGAGATGTAAACAGACAGCAGTGCGCAAATGCTGACAGCAGCCTTAGTCACAATTAGCCAGAAAGTGGAAGGAACCCAAGTATCCAAGCACAGGTAAGTGGGTAAAAGGCGGTGTGTCCAGACGGTTCAGCCTTCAAAGGGGAGGGTATTCTGACATGCACTGCTTTCTTGAGGACACGATGCTGACTGAAATAAGCCACTCAGGAAAGACAAATACTGTGTGATTCCATGTCCATGAGGTCCCTCCAGGAGTCACAGTGACAGATAGAGCCGAGTGGCAGGTGCAGAGCTGGGCGGGGCAATGAGTGCTCAGCAGGGACGGTCTCAGTCTGGAAAGGCGGAGCATTCAGGAGGGGATGGTGGAGATGACTGTATAGCACTGCAAATGTACTTAATGCCACTAAGAATGGCTGGGACGGAAAATCTTATGTTCTACATACGTCCCCACATTAGAAAGGGGAGCGGACTCAACCGTCCAGCAGTGCCACTCACGCCCAGCAGCCACTGGCTAGGGATTGTTTCAGACACTTCACCGTATTTTACTCGTTTCATAAAACACGAAACAAATGAAAGTCTTGATCCCAGGGATAAGAAGGGAAGGCCCCATAAGCTCAACCCCACTGACAGAAAGTCCCAGGCCGCATTCTGAGCCCTGCAGCACAGACAAGGGGACAAAGCCCTGACCACGCATAGCACAGGAGATGCTCGGCAGGGCACAGAGATGGAGACACGGTTCGTAAAACACTCTGCATGTGAAAATATCCCCACCCAACATATAATCTCACTGTTAGCTTTCCTAACACATCCCTGAAGTTGTGTGGGAAACACATCATTTCATGAAACTCAGAACTGAATTTACACTGATACGTCAACTCTGCTTCAAATTTTGTCCTACAGAATGTAAGTACATTGACACAACCCACAACACCCTCAGTGAGATAAATCTATGCACAAAATGTCCTCCCCTGGAGGCATGGGGCGTCCAGCCGTGAGCCCTGCTGTGGACAAACCAACAGCCCACATCCAAACACACACACAGGGAGACGACTACAGAGAAGCACAAGCCAGCTCTGTCACAGCTCTACATCGCCAGAAGATGAGCCCTCCAACGTCACAAGCAAGTGCACACTCACCCACACGCATATGTACACTCACAAGGTGCACTCATGCACACACATCCACCCACATGCACACACACACAATGCACTCACATGTGCACACCCACATAGTGCACACTGACACATGTGCACACTCACACACATGCACTCACATGGGCAGTCACGTGCACACGCACACACGTGCACACACACAGTGCACTCACATGTGCACACGCAGTGCACTCACATGGGCACACTCACATGTGCACAGTCACACGTGCACAAGCACACACTGCACTCACATAGTGCACACTCACACACAGTGCACTCACATGGGCACACTCACACGTGCACACGCACACTGCACACACATAGTGCACACTCACACACGTGCACTCACATGTGCACACGCAGTGCACTCACATGGGCACACTCACACTGCACTCATAGTGCACACTCACACACGTGCACTCACATGTGCACACTCCCACGTGCACATGCACACTGCACTCACATAGTGCACACTCACAGTGCACTCACATGGGCACACTCACACACGTGCACTCACATGTGCACAGTCACACGTGCACACGCAGTGCACTTGTGCACACTCACACACAGTGCACTCACATATGCACACACGTGCACTCACACACACGTGCATGCACATGTACATACGCACACTGTACACATACATGCACACTCACATACTTAGGAGCACTCTTCTGCCAAGGTCAAAGTCAAAAATAAATTTTTTAAATGTACTCAAGCCAAAAGCTTTTATAAAATTTGACCCTTTCTATCACGACCTTTTCTTTTCTTTTCTTTTTTTTTTTTTTTGAGACTGTTTCACTTTGTTGCCCTTAGTAGAGTGCGGTAATGTCACAGCTCACAGCAACCTTAAACTCTTGGGTTCAAGCAATTCTCTTGCCTCAGCCTCCCAAGTAGCTGGGACAACAGGCTCCCGCCACAACGCCCGGCTGTTTTTTAGAGACGGGGTCTCCCTCTTGTTCAGGCTGGCCTTGAACTCCTGAGCTCAGGCAATCCACTCTTCTTGGCCTCCCAGAGTGCTGGGATTACAGGACCATTGGTCCTGCCCAGAATGGTCTTGCAGGGCCACTTGGCCGCACCAAACCCACATCTGACCTGCCAGGTGAGGGGCAAAATGAAGCAGATGGGATTTTCCTGAGCAGCAGCTCTGGGCGAGGCCTTCTCAAGCCCAAATTTGGTTTTTGCAGTTAGTTTTAAGGCCACCGAAGAATGAAAGATCAACACACAAATGCGGCCTTAAAGCAACCTCTCCCTGTGTCTCCCGCCGCCCCAGCCCCGCGCATGCAGCCACCACCCTGTGGGAAGCACATGCTGTCTTCTTCTCTGAAGCACCCTTAGATTCTTCTCATGATCTTGCAGGATAATATATAAACTATCAAATTGTAGCTGGGAAAATGCTTAAAATCACTTATTCCTTTCAAATGTGGAATTCTATTTCTGGGAATCAAGGCTAAAAAGAGTAATTCTAAATAACAAAAATGTGCCGCACACTAATAAGTTCATACCATCTGCAAGAGAACCACGATTAGAATACTCCAGACAGCTCATCCGTAAGCACAGCTACCCGGTATGTCACTGAAGGACAGAAAGACGAGAAAAGCACCGAAACGGCTTGTGAGCTGGCGAAAAGAACGGACATGGACGGTGTGACATGATAAGCTTTGTAAATGCACTGGGCCCCAAACCACCCGTCCAAACGGTTCACACGGTAAATGCCAGGCGTATTTTACCACGACAAGAAAGGATTTATGATGAGCACACATGAGCGCGAGGAAGCATGACCCTGCAGGAGCAGATGGGACATGGAGTAAGTCTTGCTCCCACCCGCCCCCCCAGCAGCCAGCACAGTATCTGCAGCCACAGCAGGCCCTGCAGGAACCGCAGCCGGACCGGCTCTCCTGCTGGGGCCCAACACAGGCACAGGGCTGTCCTGGGGACTCCACAGAGAGGCCTCGAAGGCTCAGGCCAGAGGGCCAGCTTGTCTCAGGAGCCCTGGGCAGGCTGCTCTGAGCCCTCCGACAGCCCTCCCCCTAGGGAGGGAGACAGAGGGGACACGGCAGAGGGTGGAGGGCTGTGCCTAAGCCACTGGATCTCTTTTCCTTTTCTTTACTTTTACTTTTACTGCTCACAATTACTGCACATCACTGACACCCACCCTTCAACTCTCAGCTCTAAAGGCTGGAGGAAGAGGGGGATAGGGAGAGTGCTGGGGACACACCGGCAGCGTCACAAACGGCTCTCAGCACCGCACAACCACCAGAGGCAAAGGCACGGGAGACACTGTGTAGCTGGCGTGGAAGCTGCTGGGCTAGTTCCCCCCTGCACGGAAAGCCACTCTGAACAGAAAAGGCCAAGGACTCAAACACAGGTGACACATGTGACACAGACATCCACACACAGGAGCGTGGAGATGCAACGCGCAGCACACACAGACGGGCACCCGGACACGGGCACGCCCCCCCAGGGGCACACACCACATGCGTGTGGGCACACATACCGCACCCCACATACACAGTACACACACCCGGACACGGGCACGCTCCCCCAAGGGCACACACCACATGCGTGTGGGCACACATACCGCACCCCACATACACAGTACACACATGTGCACACACACCACACTCCACATACACCATATATAACACACATACATGGGTACACACAACAAGCACACATGTGCAAGAGGGCACCCACACAACACACAACCCCCACACTCCACATACTAGTCACACACATCACACATGTGCAAGAACAAATGCACCCCCACACACGCACGCACGCACAGGTGCACACACAGACACCAGGCAGGGCGGGCAGCACGTCCCCAGGTTCCGGATCAGTCTGCCCTGCAGAACTCTCCACATGAGGGAAATGCTCTTATCTGCACTAGCCGCATTTGCATGTCAAATACCACCAGTGTGACTAAGTAACCAAATGTATTGTAGCTAATTTCTAATTAATACATGTTTTCGTCGGCACACATGGTTAGTGGCTATGTTATTAGACAGCACAGCTCTAGACATAAAGAGAGGGAAAACTCTTGATTTCCTACTACAAAAGAAATACTGACATAGGACGTGATAAAGACAGCACGCGAAAGGGAGAACTCAAATCGATCTCACAGCTGTCAACACAAACGCCAAAATATTCAGCAACAAATCTTTTTTCTGCTGGTTTTTTTTGGGGGGGCGGGGCGGGGTTTGAACTCACCACCTTTGGCATATGCGGCCGGCGCCCTACTCCTTTCAGCCACAGGCGCCACCCCCAGCAACAAATCTTAAAAATCCACACATGCTAACCAAGTGGACTATGTAACAAATACATGACGACTCGATATTAGAAAAATATTGACACAACTGGCCATTCCAACAAATTTTAGAAATCAAATTATTATCTTCACTAAAACTGAAGATTCTAGGTATAGCTGCAACATATAGAGCACTTTGGAATTTTCCAGAGTTTGTGACACAAATCCACAAACTTCAGAGAACTCTAAGCAGGATAAATACCAAAAACTCTAAACCCAGGGCTGTTATTTTCAAAAAAGCAAGAAAAAATACACCTTGGCTATAGAAGAATGAAGACAAGAATCACCCCAAATGTGGCAACAGAAACCACTCAAGCGAGACAGTGGGATGGATATTTCAAGTGCTGAAAGACAAAAAACCTCACCAACCTTGATTACACATGCAGCAAAAGTAGCCTTCAAAAGTGACAGAGAAATGCTTTCTCAGACTAGTAAGTAGACCTGCCCTGCAAATAATGTTCAAAAAGTTCTTAAAAGAAAAAAATGGTAAAAGTCAAAATTCTGGATTTATCCTACTTGGATAACTGTGGTAATTTTAAAAAATACAAAATTCTGGATTTACATAAAGAAAGGAAAAGTGATGGAGAAGGAATAAAGGAAGGTTCTTTCTTAAAAGTTAACTGAAGGCTCGGCGCCTGTGGCTCAACGGGCTGGGGTGCCGGCCACATACACCTGAGCTGGCGGGTTTGAATCCAGCCCGGGCCGCCAAACAACAATGATGGCTGC